>JANZLQ010000022.1:26594467-26607293 GCA_026212715.1 Elanus axillaris | reverse complement strand
GAGAGGGGACAGAGAGGGGACAGAGAGGGGACAGAGAGGGGACAGAGAGGGGACAGAGAGGGGACAGAGAGGGGACAAGAACAGTCTGTTAATACACTGTAACCAGTAACAAATGCAAAAGATGGGATTGGTGAGGAACCTGATATAAGGAGAGGAAGAAGCTCCTATTCCACACTGGGCTACAAACAAGGGAAAGATGATGCAACCGGGACACCCTGCAGCCTCCTATTCGGTTGAGAGAAAAAGCATGCTTGGCCCATTTCTCCTCTACTACGTCCCAAGACTTAATCTTTTACAACAATTGCCCAAAATACAGACGAGTGTTACACAGTCTCTAAAGACTACAGGTCCAACAGGGGATCAGAGTTACACCAATATAAGTATCAGAATAAACAGGGTTACAGGAGGGGAAAAGGACAGCTGCTTTCCTGCATGGACAAGCAGTGAGAGTTAAAATCCTAAAAAGCTTTATTTCCACTTTACATGAAGCAAAGTAATTCCAGATTTCTCAAAACAAAGCCTCAGCTTTTGGAAGATAATGTTGTTCAACCACACCCTCAAAAGACATTCTGAAAACTCAAGCTGCATGTTCTAAATGAAATAAATTACTAGATGCACCTGCCTCGTGCTCTTCAACACAAAGCCAGAAGAATGTTACGACCCTCTAAGCCTTTTCCCCACAAACTACAAAAAGGCAATAATACTGCATGAAAAATACATTACTCATGAATTAAAAACAACAACAAAAAAAAATATTCACAGTGGTATCCCAAGGCATCCCTGAAATTATTTACACCAAACTTTTAGGCATTCACCTTAATGTAATACAGCAAATAGAGAGAACTTTGAAGAGAGATTCTGAAGTTAGAAGTTTACCTAAGACATGCATAAACATGCAAAAACCCCAACCAGATTCACCCATACATACAAGACTGCTCTCCATACATGCTCTGCTCTTCCAGCCTTGGTCTCTCAAGTGTAGAGTCAGCCTTTACACCCATAATTAGATTATCTGAAAAACTTCTAGCACTACAGGTAACTCTGAACAACAGAATCCCACCTGAATTTTAAATGACCTTTGATTTGGTTTCTTTTATTTCTGGGTTTCCAAATTAAAACACAAAAGGCAGCCCACATCTTAAATCCTGGCAGAAGCAAGAGATTCAAGTGTGAGATGTCAGTCAGGGCTTTAAACACGGTACACAACAGAACCTTAAAGAATAGGATATTACACAGAATTCAGGTTCCCACTGGGAACAGTAAATCTACAAGTCTTCCTCAAGCACAAACTACAGTGAAAACCACAGCTAGTAACAGAATTTAGGTCCAGTATTATTCATTCAGCAAGGTTAATAGAGACCCCTTGAACCCCACCATGTTACAGAGCACCATTTCAGCTAGCACATTTCCCATTTATGGATAGGAGTGCAAAGGAAAGGAGAGTTTTGACTACGACATTCTATTGGCAAAAGTATATATTGCTAAACTATTTTTGTGACAGGCTCACGTAAGACATTTGAGAATCCACAACTCAAACCCACAAATCAACAATTTAAATTCTGCTACTGATAAAGACAGAAGCCCTTTCAGATGTGTACAGAACTCTCTTTTCCCCCAATTTTGTTTTCTAAAACAATTTTGAATTACACAGTGAGAAAACTTTCATATCAAGCATTCTGTGAAACTTACAATAAAACAAACAAGTCCACTTTCAGATATCTTTCTCCCTTTTCAGTGGCTTGTTTCATGATCATGCTTGAAGATTCAGAAATAGTACCAAGAATAGCTTAATAAAATTGGTTACTATTTACTGACATAGCCATAGCTCCAGTAGCATTAAAATAAGAGGAATTTACAATCCTCTTCATTGAGCGAGTCCTCTCCACAATAAAGAAAGTTTTAGCTTTTACACCAAGGATTTGGGCAGACAAAATTCCTTTTCAAGTAATTCAAAATAAACGCCATTTCTTATTACAGGAAACTGTCAATGTTAAGATGACAATGATTAATAGACTTCACCAACTCCAAGGTAGTTTCTCTAGATGAACATTCATAGCTGTATCTTTCAACTATACATCGAGCCAGTCTAAACTTTGTATAGGTTAATGCAAAAATTCTTTTTTAAACTGCACATATTAAGGTGGATTTAGTTTGGGTTTTTTAACTATGTAAATTATTAAGCTATCTAAGCTTATATAATCATATACTTATCCTGTGCACTGTTCTGTAAATTCAAGGTGGGGAAAAAAAAAAAAAATCTCACTTCTTTCAACAGTAAGGAGTTTATTAACTCATGGTCTGCATTCTTTACTCATTCTTACCAGATATTCTACCCTGCAATTCTTTATAAAAGGTAAATATGCATTTAAAAACGTTTCCTTACAAATAATTTCAACTGAACAGAACCAAATTCGAGATGTATTTATATGGGAGGTAGGATTAAAAAAACCAAGCACTATTCTGAAGCACAGGTAGATGTGACACAGAATTAGATACCAAACTATACCATGTACTAGCAAGAGGAGTAAGGCACAAAACAGCATGGCCCAGAGCATACCCAAACAGAGACTACTGTTCTACAGAGGAAGGGGGGGGAATAAGAAAAAAATTTTTTAAATTAAAAAAAAAAAAACCAAACATCAAAGGCTGCCCATTTTCCTATGACAACAAATAGAAACCACTTGCTTACCTTCCAAGTGGAAGTTCTTTTTTCTCCTCAACAAAACTAGAAGGATGTGCATATCGAATTTCTCAAGCTTTTTTCCACATGGCCCTTTAAACAAGTGATGGTCCTTGTTTAAGATCTGTCCTGAAGATATCCGATTATGCTTAATACTGGTAGTGTAAGGATCTTTTCATTAAGGAATCTTGGAGCATTTCATAGAAGTTCTAAAAAAAAATACTATTTCTAAACATTTGTATTTCTGAAAACATAGCCAATAAAACAGATGGACTACAGGAAAAGATATGTTGACTGTTCTTATTCATATGTACCCATCAAAAGTCATAGTATTTCAGATGCAACCAAAATTATATTCATGTTAAGATTTTCACTACCATCCTCAAAAACCATATCCCTGAGTAGACACGAACATAAACACATGAGAAAAGTTCAAGGCTAGCCACTGTGGAATAGCAGAAGAGAAGATTAAGCAACAGAGCTTCTCTTCTAAAAATGCTACAGCTCTAGCCACTGTAGGAACAGGCCACAGAGCCATGTCATGCTGATCAGAAGAAAAGGCGCTGCTGATTTTCCACAGAGCTTATATGAAACCAAAGGTAAAGTCTGAAATAGATAAAGGTCACAGGCAAAAACCAAGTTAACCAACTATTCACATCAATTTAAAGAGATCCTAAAGGAAAACAACACATCAGAATGAAACCAAGCATTAACTTCAACAAGTGGTATAATCACAGTACTCCTCTAATTCTGAATACACAAACTAGGAGAGTGATCTCCTCAAGCGACCTGCAGATAGGTATTCAGCTCAATACACAATTATTTGGAGTTTACAAAATACAGAAACAGTATTTCCATGCACTCCTGAGAAAAAGTCAAGTTGAATAAAAAACTCCCTCCACTGGGCAGCAAAATAATTCTTCTTTCAGCCTGGAGAATGTGAAAGCATTTTTCCTGGCAAGAATTGCCACACATTTCCCCATTTAGACTTGGAGATTCCACAGGCAGGCTTACAAAAAAATACACTTGCGAAGTTATAACATAGAGATGACCTGACACACACAATGCAAATTTATCCCTTCTCAGTATTTGTGGCTTGAGATCCATATGCGCAGAGATTATGATAAGTATTTTCTAATATATGTCAACAGACACCAGTCAGCCTTACAGACTTAAAGTGACTTAAGGTCCCTAAATTGCTAGAAGCGGCTTACATGAAGACCTCTGCCATCTTCATTTAAAGCAGGAAAAGTTAAAAAAGCAAAATTAAGTTAAAATATGAAGTACACTAATTGAGTTCTGGGATGCAGAGCTAACTTAAGAAGAGCAAAACCCAAAATTACTAATAGACAGCTAAAATACAATCTCCAAAGTTTTGGGTTCTCTGACAACATTGTTAACCATAAGGGATCTACATAGATCAAAACACAAACAAATGTGTATTCTTAATTCTAAGATCAAATCCTACCGTGAGTAAAACCAACATCCACCTCTCCTAAATAAATACCAGAAAGGAGAAACCAAAGTCACAAGCCAGTGAATGTTAAAACACTAAGAACTTGTAAGATGGGGGGAACTGTATTTTTAATTCATATTTATCTTCAAAAAAAGAGGAGGTTTTTGTTTGGGTTTTTTAAACATCTAGATGGAAATTGCAACTATGTAGCCACACTGAATCTTTAAGTGTTGCTAACAAGCATCTTGAAAGTAGTTTTTAGTTATACTCTTAGAACAGAGAAAAAAATAAAAGGGCTTGCAGACAAAAAATTCTCAGAATACCAGAATAAACACTACTTGTTGTACAAGAGGCTACAAGCAAGTTAGCATAGATGAATATGTATGTGAAGTTCACCTTAGCTTTTTAAAACAGCTTGTTTAGATTACAGTTCTTTTCACCCAAGCTTATATACAGCCTGTTTGTTAGAGTACAAGTTAGACTACAGCACACCAAATATTAATAAACCCATTATCAGACATTTGTACATAGTAACAAAAGAGTAGGAAAAAATAATCACTAGCTCATCTTTCAAGGCTACATCCACTATTAAAAACAAACAAAAAGCATTTCTGTGTCATCACTAAAACATTCTTCCTACATATAAACTATGGAAAACAAAAACAATAGTTTTAGACTTCATAAAATCTTTTTATTAAAGGGATCGATGGGACATCATAACAGCACTAAAGTACATCTTCAAACACAAGAAAATTTAAAACTAATTCTAAATTTAATCTAGCTAAAAGGTCTATTTATAATCAAGGTAGCCTAAATTAAAAGCACAGTATAAACAGCAAGTTGCTAACAACAGACAAGCAGATGTCTGCTGGGTAGGGGTGGGATGTTTCAATAAACAAACTCACCCAAACATATTTAAATGAGAAACTAAGAAGTCAGAAAAAATGCTAGAGACTTGGTCCTCAATATACTCCACTATATTATTTAAGTGTAGCTACTCCTCTCTCTTTTTGCCCAATCATAGAGCATACTTTCAGATAACTTCATATTCTGAAGGTTTTGGACAAAAGTTGTCTGTTTCTATGCCTTGCTAAGAAAGAAGTGTTAGGGAAGTTGAGGTTTATTGATATAATCAGTGAAGAATTCTGAACACTAACTCCTGCCTCCATCTGACTTAAACTAGTGTAGATAAAGACACATCTATTCAGTAATTTACTAACAGTAAGAGCCAAGAAAGATTTAGCAACTGAAACTCAGCACAGGTAAGACTAAAATTATAGTTGTCTGAAAACGCAACAGAAAAAGAGTCATCTTCATCTCTGCTGTCAGAATGGGATGAGAGGAACGGAGGAGGGTATGTCTGCTCTGACATATATTTGCACACCTGAAATCCTTCTGGATCTCTATCATTTCTGGATACACAGCTCTCTGCTGAGATTAATGTCTTTTAACTAGAAGTCAGTACCACATCTTGCTAGAGTAAGAAGTATAAGCTATGTCACCTCAAGGCTTAACAGTTTTGAATACTGTAAGTGGAGTTGCGCTTAAAATGCTAGGGTAACCTCAGCTGCTGCAAAGTTTGGCAAGCCCTTTACTTAATGTACTTTCTGCAACAGTGCTCTTCATATTATGTACAATTCAAAACCTCATTTCTACATCTATGACATCCTGTATTATTTAAAACTTGTCTAGAGGAAATCCAATCACCACCATTATTAAAATGGCAAGCAAATCCTGAAGTTCATCATTATAAAACAATACCAGGGCAGTCTTCAGACCAAGTGTGGAGGTATTTCTTACAAGCAAGACATCGAACAGTATTTCTAAGATTGTCTAAGGAAGATCATTCTATAGAGACATACCTGAATTTAACTGAATACAAACAGACATACACTATTTCTAACTGAAGTGTGCAGTAGTGATAAAATATTTACTATAGATAGAAAGCTACTAAAGACGGCCTGCTGTGGACTTACTTTAAGTGAAGATATGATGAGCAACCTCGTAAAGCCAAACCAAAATTATAGGAAGCTTTTTTTTCCACCTTTAACGCCACATTACAATAAAATGCTCTTATTTACACACAGATACACAAATGCTCAGCCTCTGACAAAGTTCCCATCTGCCCCTATTATATATACCTTGTTGAATACAGAAATTCTGAACAGGACCATCACAAATACAGAAAAAACTTGTTTTACTTAGCTTGCATAGAAATGAAAATAAAGTATGATAAATTTAAGACCAAAAGATTAGAAGTGCAAGATTAAGATGGATCTTAATAAGAGTGTTGCTGTATTACAGAAGCATAGTATTTGTACATCAGCTTACAAAATTCTTAACATACATATTAAAATTGTCATCCTGATAAAAGTTGCTGTGAATTCATCATCGTGCTTTTATTTGTGCTAGGTACCTGAGTCTCTGTAAACTAAACTCTAGTGTTCTCCATCCAAAATAAAGATCTTCTTGTCTTTTACAGCAATGTCTACATTAAATTCTAGCAGCAAAATGAACCCTAACCTGCAATACCTCAATAGCAAGAACTGGAAGTTACTTGGAGCTCATCCACCTTAAGTTCAAAACTTAACTTTTAAATGCAGTAGCATCCTGTATGTTTCACAGATTAACTTAAAAAGTTTGAACCCTGAATGTTGTGGAATACACTCTAGAAGGCGCATAAAGGGCATAATTAAATCCACTAAGACCATAAATAATTCATAAGTGAATGTGTTTACATTAAAAATAAAAGTTCTCCAAGTTCTCAAAGTAAAAATTTCATTTTCACTTTTTTTCTGTGAAAAATTCCGGGAAGAATAAAATTTATTTTAAGTTGTTGCACAGCAATTTGATTTCATCAAGTTCATCTTCCAAGGTCAGAGTACAGTTTGACTAGGGTAGTCTGTAATAGAAGGTAACTCCCAGAAAACAAAAAGCATTGCCAAGAATCCAGTTATTTTATCAAGACAATGTTGATGTATTTCATTTCCAGCTGTCCATACAAGAAAAACTTGTCAGTTTTACTCTGTGTAAATATAACAGATAAAGCACATCTATATGATTAGAATGTTCTTCCCTCTGTGAATTAGACATCCACAATAAAAGTCTTCTTACTCTAAATAGCTGTTTCAGGTTTATGCGAGCTAGAACTGATACCTTTAAATTATTAGCTGACCACCACATTACAAGTATACTAGAAAAGTCTACTTCTTTGTCACTTCAGAAAATGCACATCACTGCCGAAAAATAAACTGCATTTACTTTTATCATCTGAAAGATGTGCAAATACACAAGTACCAATTTGCCATTTTTTAACTATACACACACCAGTATGAGCCTCTTCCGTATACACAGAAAGTCTGTGAATATAAGGAATTAAGTAGAGGGATGCCATGAGAAATTGATTTAATATTAAAGACAGAGCAGTCATCTTGGTATAGAAGCAATCAATCTAGCATTCCTCCTTTTATACAAGGAGTTTCCATCAGTCATCAGAACTTTCTAACTGGCTGATTCAGCTAAATATATAAAACAGGAAAAGTGTACCTACAAACAGTTGAATTTAATACTCCTTAAGATAAAGTATTCCCAAATCAACTACAAAGACATGTTACAAGGTACATGCCATGTCTCAGGGAGAAATAATATACTGGTTACACAGTGACTCAGTAATTCATGCAATTATACTAGTATTTGTACAACTAGTTAAACTGATCTTCATATCTCTTTCTATTAAATTGAAAACAACTACTATGATAAAAAAAAATCTTAAATAACATGTACAGTACTATATACCTTCTTTCCTGAAAAAAAAAAATAAAATACAGTTGTCAGTAAATTTAAAGTTATCCTGCTTCTACCCCTCCTTGAAATCCACAGCTAAACAATGGGTCATTTGGGACAGCAGTTCAAAAGAATGCTCAGCTTGAAATAATTAACAAAAAAGTTTGAATAGTTTCAAGTATTACACTCACCACAAAGTTTTCCTAGTGAACACTTATTAGAATTTAAAAAAAAAATAAACATTGTTTCTCCTCCTCAGAAATTTACACCTATGAAGTAACCGACTCTTTACCATGACAACAACAAAAACTTGTCAGATACAGAAGTTATTTCTGATTGTAGCAAGAATAATAAAATATTTTTGACTTTTGAAAGCACCATTGCCACCTTCCACAATCATTTGAGCTTAAGCACCACCGAGGACAAAAGTAGCATAGTTTCACACCAATGACAACAGTATTTTTCAACAGCAATCTACAAAAACCCATACACTGCTGTATATTTATATAAAATTGCAATAAAACGTCTCTCAACCAAACAATGAGACTTGCTTTCCTAAGGATTTCACATGAAAAATGGGAATTGTTTTTAATTGCATTAATCTTTTAGAAATGTAAACTTTTTTTTCTAAACATGTAAAGTAGCTTACTAGATTTAGGAAGACAAGCTGAAAACTTAAAAGAGAAAAGAGAAGCAGTACAGTTTAGAGCTTGGGTGATTCTACTCAGCCACAAATTCAAGTATAACAGTCTACAGACCATACAATTGGTTAATGGTATCCATTAATGTAGCCAACCTGAAATAGCGGCTAAAGAGAAGCCACAATTATTACAACAAAAAAAACAAAGAATGATTTTTGCCTGCAGCACATGATTTAATACAGGGAGCAGCAAAGGTTGGAAACTTCTCCTTTCTGATTTTCATCACACCCTTGTAATACAACTAGATTAACATGTATTACTTTTTAGTTTCTATCCCTTAGTAATTGCCAGTACCAATTACCATACCAAGAGTCATAGAGTGATTACATTATAATGAGAGCAGTGGAAACAGAAGGGTTTAAAACTACTGTTTTAAAGGGTATAAACAGTAACTACAATATTTAAGGCTATGTAAACATTTGTAAAAATATTTTTTATAAAAAATATTCCAAGTATTCTTGGAATAATGTATGCAAGTATAACATCATCATGACATACTCGGGACAACAACTGACCACACTAGAAAGTGCAAGGCTATCAACAGTTAACTGACACCTGAAAGCAGCCTCTGCTTTGCCTACAACCAAATGCTTTTCCAAGTGTTCAAAGTTCAGTTGTATTCTTTTTAACTAGAATGGATAAAACCCAGGATGTTCTGTAGACACCAATCGCCTTTCCTAACTACACACTACTACCCTATGTAACACATTTACACTACAGGCTGTATGTTGGTACACTGCATCCTCAATAATTCACTAACTATTTAACTCCTAACACAAAAAAACCCCAAAAAAACAAAAAACCAAAAAAACCCCAAACAAATCCAAACTCTCCAAAAGGAACTAAATTAGTTGAACAACACGCTTGGGCTTCTACACTGCCATGACAACTCAACATGTATTCATAAGGTAGCAGTCTTAAACTTTTCAGGTTTTTAAATCAAAGTCCATAAGAGTATCAGAATGGCCTGCTTTCTTTCCCAGAACTGCCCGTATGTAATTCTTAAGCACGTGAATGGATCAGGAAGTTAGAAACAACATTTTAAAAAACTACTAGTGACAGAAGAACATCTATTAAGTTCTATTAAACAAAAGGATGTAGATACGACTTCATAGTCAGGCTAAGCCAAAGAAATGCCAGAAACTGGGAAAGCATACTGGAGGGAAGGGGCCAATGTTCCCTGCTTTTGTATCTTTCTCAAAGTGAGCAAGGACCAACAGGTACTTCAGGAAAGTACTAAGCTAGATTCATCTTCCCTTAAGATGACCTGACTCTTCAGCAAATTAAATATACAAAAAGCCAACAAAATACCACAGAGAAGACAAATATCAAAAGATACCTTCCTTTCAAAATGTCCATACCTGTGGAAGTGCAGTATTGAGCTGTCTCTGCAAGGAATCTCTCTCATGACCAACTTCATGTAGCTTGCCCTGGGTCAACGCTAGCGTCTCCTGAGTTTCTCTTAGTGTTTCCAGAAGGCGATCCCTTTCTTCCAACATGGATACCATTAATTGCTCAAAATGGGAATCAGCATCTGACTGTAACGGGGAACCTGAACCATGGCCTCCATTTCCCCCAGAGGGAATCTCTGCCTCACTGATGGTTGGCATCACCTCACACATCATCTTGAAACAAAATAAGACAAAACAAAGACCATAAATTTAAAGTCAAATCTAAACAGGATAAGCAAAGGAACTTTGGATACTACCCGTAACATCAACTTAGCTTTCTCAATGATAGCATCAGCAAAGGTTGCCAACACCTTAGTGCTTACCACTATTTCATTAAGACTGCGGGAGAAAAGGTGTACAACCAATTTAATCAAGGCATCACTTCATAACGAGAATCTTGTGACTTCTTGCAAAACCAGATTTTTACAGCTATGTTTCAAACTGTGATCTCATTTTTAATGGATTTATACTTTTGTTAATAGTCAACTGCTTCTGAGAACTTTAAAAAAACAAAGATAAGGCATGCAGCATGCCAACAAAAATTATACACTTACAGCAGTAACTGATTACAGTGCATATTTTGAGAATCATTATCTGCATCTTCCATTGCTTGAAACATACAAATAGAGTATCTAAAACAGTACTTTGAGCTTATGCTGGCTGTAGAAAGTCTATGGTAAAAGTGATACATGTAAATTAGCGCTAAATCCAAATAGTCCAATTCAGGAGATACGTAAAGGAAGATAAAAAGCAAAAAATTCATTATGAAGTGGTAGCAGCTGTCACCATGGATAACAAAAGCAAAGGTAAGCAAAAATAATTAAAGGCAGAGTATGAATACAGTTAACAATGTAAATAAAAGTACTGTACTGTTAAACTGGAAGGACTTCTAAGAGATCCTAACAGATCCTTACAACAGGCCAAGGCATCAAGTTTTAAAAAAGCATGGAAAAAACCACTAATATAATTACTGCACACTCTCACTGAGCCACTAAAAGTTCTGAAGTTCTTCAGACAGCCTCTCTCACTCAACACCACAAACCTACAAGACCCTAAGGCAAATCAGAAAGAGTAGCACTCTCAACCTCTCAGGTACCCCAACATTTGTTCTTAGCATTGAATTTCACACTCAAATCGGAATGTTTTAAAGAACAATTAAAGTTATTGGGAGCCTTACTGTGGGACCCCTAAATCCCTTAAAGGACTTGGAACAGCCTGAAGTGCTTTGTAACATTTTCATGCATGATTACCATCAGCCCTGTATTTTCAACACCACTACGTTATTTACCTTGCTCAATAAAATAAAAAGGCTTGGAAAACAGGCCCCAGGTTTCCTGCAGTACCAGTTCTTCTCTCTGTTTTTAGTAGGTTTTAGCTATCCCAAAAAACCCTTCAGATTGCAAAGCATCCATTCAGCTCTAGTCCAACGTCTATTTAATTGAAACACTCTGTGCACGTGAAAACAAATAAACCTGCCGAGAAAAGAGCAGATCCAGTAAAAAGCAGCAGCAGCAGCTTCAGCTAACTAGCCAAGTCCCCAGAACACAAGAGTGTGAAAATAAACCGTCTCAGCTTCCCATCCCTCTATTACTAGCCCATAGGTCCTGCAACAGCTGGGATGGGGGAATCATGTGCTGAGAAAAAGAGAAAAAAAAAAATAATAAAAACGTAGTCTGATGCAGTGGTGCAACAAGCTTCAATAGTTCATCATTCATAAATTCCACTCAGGTCACAATCACATTATTAAAGAGAGTACGGACAACATGGGAAATCGTCGCGAGCTTTCTCGTAAAGGATTTGGAAAAGCCTCCCTTCTTTTCTCTTCTCTTAATTCCAACGGGAGTCTCTCCTTCCAGTTTCCTGGGTCTTAGTTCAAACATTTATAATCCCAAGAGCAAGGCGCTGGTATCCCTTCGGAAGCCGAGAAGGGAGACCTGTTGTTTCCCCTGCGTTAGTCCTCCACCCGTGCTCGGCCCGGCCGGTCCCACCGACGATCCTCCGGAACCGAGATGTCCAGCCGAGAGGGGTAAAAGAAACCCGCCGAGAACGGAGGCAGCGCCCGGGAAGCCCAAAGCAGGGGAAGGGAGGCCCCGAAGAGAGACGGGGACACCGGTAGCTCGCCGCCCGGGTCTCGCCGCTCCTCTTCTCCGCGGCAGGGCCCGACAAACAAAGATGCTGGCTGAGGAGATGGGGCTTTTCTGCTTTCTCCCGCCCCTCACGGGGAGCGCCGGGCCGGGCCTCCCTCCCTCCCGCCCCGCCGGAGGCCCCAGCGGAGCCGGGAGCTCGGCCCCGCAGCCGCGGCAGCCCGCGCAACGGCCGACCCGGGCTCAGCGCAGCCCCTGAGATACGAGCCTGATCGCGGAGGCCCTGGCGCCGCGAGGGCCGACCGAGCCCTCCCTCCGGCCCCTACCGAGCGGCGGGGCAGGCTTCCCCACGGCGGGAGGACTCGCGTCGCTCCGGGCCGGGCCCAGCTCCGCCCGCCGCCGCCGCCGCCTCCTCCTCCTCCACGTCCGTGGTGGCCGGCGAGGGGCCGGCTGAGGCCGGGGAGGTGCGCGCTGCGTCCCGCGGCGGCGGCGACCTGGGCCCGGCGGTACCGCCGCGGCCTCAGGGAGCGGCAAAGGCCCTGCGCGCTCGGAGAGCCCCGATCGCCGCCGCCGCCGCCGTCGTCGTCGTCGCCGCCAGCCCCCGCCCCGCCGCCCCCCGCGCCCGCACCGAGCGCCGCCGCCTCCCGCGTCTCCCGGCGCCCGCTGCGGCG
>JANZLQ010000022.1:26550754-26588067 GCA_026212715.1 Elanus axillaris | reverse complement strand
CCCCCCCCCCCCCCCCCCCCCCCCCCCCCCCCCCCCCCCCCCCCCGGTCCGGTCCTGTCACATGATAAATTAGATCCTAATGTTTATCCAAGGTCAGCAAAACAGCAACCTCTTCCTGCCAGCAAGTTTTGCACAGCGAGGTGTCGGGTCTGGCCATGCTGGCAGCGCGGTTCTGAGGACAACCACCTGCTGCCACCCACTCGCGGCGAGGAAGAGCTGCTCACCAGAAGGCGAAGGAGCAAAGCTCTCCTCCGTTCGCTTCCCAGCAGCACAGGGTTCCATCCGCTGCCGTCTCTGCCCACAGAGTGCTTTATGGTTCATTTGTACTGAAATTTCCTTTGTGAACCTCAAAGCCACCCTACGCTAGCACAAAACCTTTGCTGAAAATAGTCTAAGATCGCCTACGCGTTTTTTTTTTTCCTCCTCAGTTGAGCCGACTGTACCTTATTTGCTCCTTGTCCTTTATAGAGGACTTAATGACTTACCAGCAAAATGCATTTTGAACACATTTCAGGCATTTCATACCAAAATGAATAGATGAAAGAACAGGATTTTTGCCAAGAGCACTGATTATTCTTTTGTCAGTAGATAGACGCGACCTGGACTATTCTGTTACCATAACAAATGTCTCCAGAGGTTGCAGACAGAAGAGACGCTTTGCCTGAGGGAGAAGGAATGAGAGGGGAAGAGGCTGGAAGGTGGCCTATAGAGAAGAGGACTGAGGTAATTAATGGTTTTACCCATGTATAAAGATAAGTGCACTAGTAAACGTGTCAGCCCTTCGGCAACAGAAGCCATGACTTCTAGAAACCATGCCTTGACACAGTTCTTCTTTACATCAACATTTTATTTATATAATGTGGGTCTACATGGATCTGTCAGATTTAAGCAGGCATAAATCAAATCAGAATTGTCTGCTCTAAAATGTCAGAGGGTTTTGTGTTGGACTTACTGCAGCTGATAGGAAGATAAGGCTCCACAAAACACATAAGAACCTGGAGACATGCACAAAACTCTTAAGAGACCAGATGAACTTACACGATTTATTTTAATGGGAATCATACCTATGTCGAGCCCATAAATATTTTCCAAATTTAGCTGCTATTCCTGCAACCAGAAACACATATGCTCACTCAAGTAAAAACCCACTGAACTCAAAAAGGTTTTCAGCTTAGTTTCAGCTTCAGTTGTGCAATTTGCAGTTCAGAATCATTGCAGCTGTTGTCTTTTTTGTATGGATTTACAGCGGCAGAAATCCCCTTGAGCTAGAAAGCATTTCTAAAGCGAAGTATCATTTATTTCAATCTGGAGTGAAATATACCCCTAATACCTAATGCAAAAGTCATCTACACTAAGTGAATGTACTGATTTCAGCACATCTTCAAATAGTTTTTTTGGAACTATAATGAAAGATATCTACCTCAAAGTGCATTCAGTTATAAGTTCAGGGCAATAGGGTTGTACATTATTTAGTTACGCATTTTTTAAAAAAAGAATACTTTTAGTAAAGGCCAGATTCATGTGACATAGTTGTGAATAATATTGGAAGAAGCTGCTGTCTGGAGTCAAGAATTCAGAGCCAGCTGTGATAATGCAGCTCCTGACTAACTAGAACAGGTTTGGATACATTCCACCTGGCTGACCACCTACATCATGAACCCACTTACCCTCGTTTGCCTCTGTAATCAGTGGAGCAAGAGAGCCACTCCATGGGAGTGATTCAGATCTTTGGTGTGGTCCATGAATCACCTGCTCACGATGCTTGTCTCTTCTCATTGACTACAGAGGGAGCCTAGGGCAGCCGGACTCCGGCCGTGGGAGCCGCAGTTAAGATGTCTAAACCAGCGTGAGATGAATCTGGGCTGGGATGCTGGATACGTGCAAAAAAACAGCACAGCCTGTTTGTAGGAAAGCAAGTAAAATGAATGTGAATGTCCACAGAAGTAAGCAGTGCTGTTATCGGCTTCATTGGTTTGGATTTAGCAGCCCAGAATTTGTCTGTCTTGCTAATTTTAACTGGTCTGGAATTAAATTACTGCATTTGCAAGACTGGAGCCTAGAACTTCAGAGCCGTGGCAGTCTCTCAGGATATGCAAAAAGTCAATTACCAGGAAAAAAAAGAATTAAGTTCTTTTTATTCCAAACCACCTTGTATACACCTGCAGTGATTCCAGAGTGAGGTATATAGACATTGAGCCTTTCACCCGTTTACTTCACAAGAACCCAAGAGAGAATGGGAGTTGGTTTCTACGTGGACCATTTCAAAATTGAGGCTTCAGCATTATGTTAAGAGAAAAAATAAAATTAAAAGAGCATATTATTTTAATAACATATGCAATGAGCTTTATAAATAGTCTGACTAGAGCAAAAGGGATTTGCATGTGAAGGAACAGTTCTGTTCCTGTAAATCAGAGTTTGAAGGAGAAAATTTTTTATTTTTTTTTTTTACTTTGCTATGAAAAAGCTCCTACTGTTTCAAGTGGCTTTGGAGTAGGCACTAAGCAAAGTGGACCATGATTTCTATGTATTCAGGATCCTCTATTATTAGTCCTTCATACTGTAGTAAAGTAGATAAAAGCATTTAAAAATAAAGAGATCTCAAATAGCACTTAGACCTATTTTTAATCTTTAACTGACTAGATTTCAAGTGATAACATACCTTTCATTACATGCACATTGATTGCCTGCATGAAATTGTATGCAGCAATCACTATCTTCATTTTTCAGATGTGTGCTGAACTATTAAACCTGTCTTTGTGAAGATAATAACGTTGGTAAGGTATTAGTCCCAAATTGTATGTGTGTAAACAAAGCAAAACAATTTTTCTGTGCAACTAGCATCAGCTTATAGGCAAGTGAAAATGTAGATAATGCTTTCAGTGAATCACTGCTTTAGGTACATGAGTTAAATGTTTGTTTTCACTATTTTAGAACTCCCCACTGTCTTCACAGTATTTACTAAAAATATTCATTTGCTAAAATGAATTGGCTAAGATGGTGACTCAAAACCAACACAGCCTCAAAATGAAGTCATAATGAAAACTGCAACAGATAAAAATTCTAAAAACTATGGAAAATTGCAATGACAGCAATGTGTTTTGCCAAAAAGCATCCCCAGTTTCAAGGTGATCCTAAGCCTCTGATGAAATTGTCTGCCAAAATATGTGGTGTATTAAATTGCTATCAAAGAAAGTTCATTTCTGAATATTATTTTCCTGTTCTGATTAATAGTGATTCTGCCTAGGCAACCAAGTCATTTAAAACTTAATTTCACCTTCGGCATTTTGAGAAGAAGGTTACCAGGTCAGGATCTGACATCGAAAATAGGTATAGGTATAAGCCATATAATAGTAAACATTCAGCTCAGACCACCTACTAGTAACCTTAAGCAGAAGAGTGACATTTAAAAGCAATCAGAGTCAGAAGAGAACCTTAAGGGAAACAGACAATACTTGAGAAAAACAGCTCTACTTCTGCCAGAGGAAAAATCCAAGACCTTTGGGAACAGTGCTGAAGTCAACTTGAAACAAATACTAAGAAAAATAATGGAAACAGAGTAAGTGGTACTTCTCCTCTTTTGCAAAATTATTGTAATGTCTTTTAAAGTAAATTCCTTCCCTGTGTGCTTCTGTATCGGTCTGTCCTTACCCTTCAGCGGAATGCCCGCACCATAAAGTGTACACTACTCTGACGTTTAACTAACACGCACACGGAGGGTAGCGCACGCCTATCAACATATAAGCCTAGAGAGCTGCAAGGGGTCTCATCCTTCGCTTCTGAAGAAATGCCATGACTTTGAGCAAAACTCCCTGCAAATTCATAAACCCAGAGCATGCAGCACGCAACCTGGGGGAGACGTGCAGCGGGGAGGAGAACCCGCAGCGCCTCATGGAGGAGGCAGGACGCCAGCAGCACCCTCCCTAATGTAATGTGAATAATAACAGGAGCAGTAGCTGCCTCTAGACTGCTGCCCTGTTTCACAGGTTATCCCTACCGCTAGATTCACATTTCCCTTAAAGAAAGGCAGTTTCAAGGTTCCTATCTGAAACTATAAATTTAGTGCTGCTAAGATACCCTGGCGTTGAGATGTATGTGTTAAGGATCCCTAAGTCCTTGTCGAAACATCTTTTTTAACAATGAATAAAAACACAATGAGGCCTTGCATCCCTTCTTGGCTTGCTATCGGCAGCGTGTCTGTTACCAGCCTGGCCAAATTTACCTTCCCCTACACAGGAATCTCCTCTGGAGCCACAGAGAAAGATTTAAAAACTGGGGAATGCCTTCTGCAGCCCTTGGAATTAGAAGTTTAGGGGATCCAGTGCAATCAGTATGCATAGTCAGAGTCTAAATACCAGTAATTCTCTCAACTATAAAGGCAGCATACTTTGGTAAAATCTCCTCCATCAATGTTATTAGTCATCATGTACAATACTTATGTCTTCCAGAGAGAATACCTAATTCTTCTGACTTTGACAGCAATTTTTCAATCATACAACTGAAGATCAAGTGGCCAATTTCTGCATCACCTTCTAGAAAAAAAAATACCTGTTGTTAAGAACAGAGGAAGACATAACGCAGCTTCAGATAGTTACTACTGAGCAGTACATGCATTGGAAACTGAAGCTGTAATTAATTGTATCAACCTCCTGTTTGATATTGGCATAACATGGCTTTCTGTCTGTCCGAAAGGCACAAGAGCCAAGCCCCAGCTGAGGCTCGGCCTTGTGCGTACAGCGGTACCCACGCTACAGTGGCGTGTACAGAAACTCACGGCCAAGTGGCATCCTGCGGAGATGGCAACGGCGATAGCGGGGATAACAGTGAAAAAGCTCTCCCGCCACGTACCCTCTCATAGGGACATTTATGAGCACGAACAGCACAGTTCGTATTGCCTGCTCCAACTGGAGTCAGACTTTATATAAGCAGGTTGTGCTTCTTGATCGATGCCTGTGGGTCACTCCGCTGAGTACAAGCATCTTACAGGAGTGTCTTTATATCCACCTGAGATTTGATCCAGCATGTCCTCAGCTGCCGTTAAGGTCCTCACATGTTGTCTTTTGACTCATCTTAGCTACCAACAAAAGATTTGTCCCTGTGTTGTGCCAAATAATACTCTTAGTCACTCGAGTTTTCTTTTTGCCTTTTTCTGTTTGCCTGAATGCCTTCTTCCTTTGTATGGAGGTATTTATATAGCTTTCGTCAAATTACAATTAATTAATGCTGGCAGTTATTAAACCAAAAGCCATTTATGATCTAGCTGCTGAAGGTAAGATTACATGGCATGTAGCTTGCAAGAGAATAAAAGAAGACAAAAAGGTAGTCCTCTCCCTGCTCTTGGTTAAGAAATCATTATTTCTAGGAAGGTGGACAAAAGCTGAAAGTGCCTTGTCGTTGTCTTAAGTTAATCCTTAAACAAAGTGAGAATAACAAAAAAACATTTAGGAAATGGCTGAAAGCCATGTGTAAGATACAAAGCAGAAAAACTCATAACAGAAAAAACAGCAGACCCGACATTGTTCATCTGTGCCATAATAAGCAGGGCAAATTATTTATTTCAAAGTTAAATTCCTTGTTCTCCTGAGCACAGTTCATATTAAAGACCCTTTGACCATACCATCTGTTTGCATTGTAATTCACATTTAGAAGAGTCAATATAAATATTGACTCATGAACACGTTCTAGCTTAGGCCTGTAAGTTAAGCTGCCACAATACACTTAAGCTTTTGTGCAAAGAGCTAGAGGAATATTGGTCACTTTTTCCTTTTGTGTTACGTACAATCAATCAATCAGTACTCCAAATACAGGTCGGATCCTCTCTCAAATCCAAATAAACTTCCCTTTGTCCCTTACACAATTTTAAATAAGGATGCCTAAAACTTCCAGGAATCATTAATATTTCTTCATACGTGAAATATTAAGTCTAGCCAAGGTGAGATTAATTTGGCAGGTTTGGTCTAGTGAACTGTTGCCCTTGCCACAAAAGCCATCAAGGAACTTGGCACTAACTCGTTCTTTCTACTTCTAACCTGTGAAGCCAAAGACTGAAATGGCAGTGACTCACCTATCTTCTGCCGTAATCATTTAGGGGCACCATGAAAGTGCATGCAGAACAAGAAAGGAGGATTCTTCCATTCACTTTGGTCAGGTATATCGTTTCTAAACTACACTGTGCTTGTTAAATCATTTCTTTGGTGTCTGGAGCTGCTGCCTGCTAGAGCAGAATTAACAGGGAAGAGAACAGAGGGTTAATGTCAGCATCACAGATTTTGTATTGACTGGAACATTAGACTGAAGGAAAATACTGAAAGTTATAGTAACCAATGACTGCTCTAACATATAATAGGAATTAAGCCAACTCTTGCATTTAAAGCTGCAAGATTAAAGCAATGGCTTAAAATCACTTTTGCTCTGCCTCTTGAAGATGCAGCAACTGGCCCTGAATTTGTACTTAACGTTTAGTGTTCCCAGAAGCACAACACAGTTATTTCTAGCAAAACTAGGGCTGCTCCTGGAGATTGTCATAGGGATATATTTCTTTACAAAAATAGTATACAGCTTATAAGTGGTAGACATTAAGTTTGAGAAGCAGTACTGAGAAATAGCCCTGTCAGGGAAGTCTTGTATTCCAGATTAAATCAAATAAATTTACTTAAGGGGGTGTGTATGTATGCATACCTATACACACACTATATACACACATATAGAGGCAGGTATGTGTATATATACATATACACAAGTGTATCAGGACTTGGGAGGCACGCCATTTTCATGTCCAACACTTTCTTTGTCTCCCATAATAAGCTATACAGTTTCCTTTCACCAAAATGACACGGCACAAGTTTGATTCCAATACAGCTTTAAGCTGTATACAAACAGTAATGTCCCTTGCATAAGTATTCAGCATTTACCTGCTATGTGTCCATAAATATTCAGTTAATAAGGGGAATATTCAGTGTGATACAACGAAAATAAGTTCTGCAGTACCAGATTTCTGCTGTAAACAGAATCATCAGATTTTATGCCAGCCAAAATCTACAGTGAGAATTGTAAGTTTTAGGTACCAAACCCATTTGCAGGACTGAGTTGTTTTATCATGCATTCTGCAGAAAGGTCAGGATGTCCAGTAGTCGCAATGGGGAAGGTCCTTGACTCCCAATTTTAAGTGCTCTTAGAGACAGAGTCTCTTATCTGTCTCAGTTTGCATGCAGAAAAGCCTGCATATACAGACACCAGTTAGTTCTTAGCAAGGTTTATAGTGTACAAAGGAAGGGTTTTTCAGCTCCTAGGCCTCAGTTTGGTTGCATGATTAGAGCCTTTTTTGTCTGCCTTTAATAATGCCACCTTTGTAGTACCAAAATACGTGACCGAAAGAAGCTGGCAGCGTTCTTCAGCCAGCAGCTCCCCCTTACTTCTCTCTGCATGGAAAAACCAGGAAGCTGCCACTGCTGCTGTAACGTTTGACGTGAACGTTTCAAAAATGGGATATTCCCTGACCTGCTTACAGGTACTGTGGCAGTTCCATCCATGCCCATTTTTCCTTCACTGAGATTATCATATCCTATTTGAATACATTAAAAAACACCAGAACAGGCTGTCTGAGTAACTAGGGATGATTCAAGAAATGTCAAAGTCCTCTTCAAAAACCACCAAGAAAACCAGTGTTTGTCCTCCCTCAGGCTTGTGTGTTATAATTATTCAGTATTTAATGAGGTGCAGAGGGATGAGTTTGCAGGAGAGAGATAAGGGATGAGAGTAACCTTTTAGAGGAGACAATGGGACAAGCCTACAGGGCACTTTGGGGTACCGTTTAAATAAAAGAAACTGTGGTCTAATTTCTCCATAATTCTTTCTCTAGCTCCTCTGAATTAGCCTGTGGAAGCTTCTGAGACCTCACAAAGCAAATTGAGCTCCCTACAACTCAGACCTGAGCAACAGACATCAGGCTTTGCTGGTGAGACCTCTTCCAGCAGAAGACATGGCACAACCCTATTTAAATCACCAATTATTAAACCAGTCACCTTTAAAAAATTCCATTCAATCTAAATGCAAGTATCCCTAATAATAATAATACTCTCCAGTAAGAACACTAACCTAGGAAATGCACAAACAATGGCATTACGTTACGTGCTAAGGCAAACTCAGGATTTTCAGAGGTGTTGATTAGTATTAAATTGGTTAAGTACCCCAGCTGTATCTACTTCAAGACTGTTGGTCCAGACACTTCTGCAAACCTTAATTCACAGAAGCAAAGACAGGTAAAATCTGTCTTTGGCTTTCAAGCTCCAAAATGACCTGCCCCTTTCACACTACTCAGTAACTTACCCAGTGGAAATTATTACTGGAGAATCAGGAATTTCAAGGGCCGAGGATTTCTCACTCTGATGCGGATTCCCGTGTCCATTCCCACTTTAAGCAAAATTAGGAGAAAGGAGGAGATATTCCTAGGGAGAAAAAAAATCATGATCAGAGTATCCTACGCCATGCTCCGGCTGCTTTTAGTTACCCGCAGAGGCTGTAGGGAACACAAAAATCAGTTACGTACGCCAAGGAGCTCAAGGACTGTTTGGGATCTTGGCTAAGCACCGAAGTGGCTTGGACACCTTCCTTCCCCAGCGTTTTATTTCTGTATTGAAGACAGGGTGGAAAATGAGGATCCCATCCACAGAATTACTCTTACAATCAAAGTCCGTGGCTTGTGGGCGCTTCTTGCTAACATTAAGGTACTTAGTCGTATTACTGTTTTATTATGTTTGTCTAACACAAAACTAAGTGGTTTAAATTCTTACTCACTTGTTTGGTCTCATTTGGTCACATGAATAAAGGTTCGAAGTGAGTCAGGGCTGGAGTGCTGGTGACTATGAAGTTCCAGGAAATCAAAGGAAAAAAATACTGCATGGAGTGCAGGGCCTTATAAATACAGTCATCTAAGGTATATCATAACATTCAATATTCCTTAAAATTCACAGGCCAGTTGTGGAATTTGACATTTTAATTTAAAGAATCACACGTACCGTATAGAGACGTGACGTTCTTTAGTATCAAAGTGCTATGTTTTGTAAAAAATAGGATACATTTTACAGAAAATTATATGAGCAGGTCCATAGCAAATAACTTACTTAGGCGACATGTAACAGAGCTGCAGTAGCCATTAGCTAGAAATGTACACTTTGTTGTTTTTAGCTCTAATTAGTTTTAATTCATCTGCATATATATTAGCTACTTCATGCACAAACATGCAGTTACACACACAAGTCTGAATTTTACCGTTCAAGCTGGATACAGAAGTGGAAGCGCCACATGCTAAACTGGTGGTTAGAAAAAGGTTGAAAACAAATTTCTTAATGTCCAGTCCCGCTCCCTCTCACACGCCCTGTCCCAGCGGGGCAGTGGAACCAAAAGTAGAGAATTCAGTCAAGAAATTTCATTTTACATTCTTGCACTCAGAGCTTGGATTTTTAACACGGTCACTGACCGGAGACTGCAGCAAATCTCACAATTAGTAACAGCTTCCAAATATTATTCAGCTGGCTGGGATAGCCAGAACGTAGGGTGCTGCAGCCGCATGCCCCATGTACTGCCTTGCACAGCAGTTGCCATGGGAATAATGGCTTTGGGGCTAATTCAGGCTATCCAGGGTTTCCCACATCAGGGGCTTCACAGCCAGGAAGCTGTGACTAAATTCTGCTCACACTGAGCATAACATCAAGAAAAAAATATGGAATTTGGATCCCTGAAACCACGGGCCCAGACCTGCCAGGTGCTGCAC
Source organism: Elanus axillaris (assembly GCA_026212715.1). Classification (NCBI taxonomy): domain Eukaryota; kingdom Metazoa; phylum Chordata; class Aves; order Accipitriformes; family Accipitridae; genus Elanus; species Elanus axillaris. Next base: position 26,578,301 of record JANZLQ010000022.1, on the reverse strand, counting down.
TGTTTTAATTCCCATTTTCTCTGCAACTTTTTTTCAAAATTTGGCAATATGCCTAGAAACGACAGGAAGCACCTCGCAGGGAGACCACTGGTGGGGAAAAGAAGATAAGCATTTAGCTCGGTTGTTCAGATATTTAGGGTTTTTTTTTATTTAACAGATGTGGGAACCTATTCCGTAAAAAAAACAACAACAACAAAAAAGTTTTTTTTTTTAATTATTACAAATTCTGAAGAATGTGAAAAAGATGAGCTAATTTTGAGTAGAACTCTAAACCGAAAAGCCTGTAAATACTCAAAACCTCAAGATATTAATGACAAGAAAAGTTTTGTAGGTTAATTTTTATACCAAACCTTTCTAATGGTTTATATGCTCACTGTATATAAAATCTGGTACCAGGTTTGCCTAAAAAAAAAAAAAAAATCACTTAACTCTCATAGGGAAACACAGTCTTACATCCCTTTGGACAAACCTTTGCCACAGGTAGCGTGTACGCTTGCAGAACAGCTCTTAAAACCCTTCTAAAAGTTAGGCCACAATAAGAGACATGCTCACTTATTAAATTCTGCAAATTACTTTGTGAATTTAATAGTTCTGCTGAGATCAATAGGAATAATGGATCAATAAGGATCAATGATCAATAGGATCCATTAGGAAGTGGAAAAGAAAACATTATAAAAATGGTGAACATTTTTAATTGCGAGATTGTGCTTTATGTAAAAGTTCTATAAAACCAGGCTCACCTGTAAATAAAATGCCTACCACAGAAAATCCCAGTTGGATGTTTTTTATACCTCTGATGACAATGGTTCAATTTTATCTCTGCGTAACTTCGCACAGCACAAGAGCCTGGTCTGAAGGCTGGAACGCTAGGAAGTACATAAAAATGCCAGTTTGATAACCTTTTGAAGCATTAGACATATAAAGTTGACATTAAGCTGCCTTCCTCAGCAAAGGTACTTACTACATTATACTGGAGATGTAAGCCTCAAAACCTCTTTTAGAGATGTTATTTTTTATATACCAATCTCTTCAGAGTCTTAGAGAACACATACAAAAACCTTAATTTTGCTACAATAGCTGGTTATTTTGAAGGCTGCCTTAAGTACTGTGTCCTGCCAGAAACACCACATCACCCTTTTCTTTGACAAACTAAACCCCAAGCTGAAAGAAAGGAACGCTACCTTACCATCCACACAAGAAGTGTACACAAGGCAGATTTGGAAAATGATTTAAAAGTTTTCAAGTTCCAACACTGATCAAATCATAGGAATTGCTGAATTTAAACTCAACCAGATTTAACAAGTTAATGTAATTTAATAATGTATATTACATAAAATTTTACAAGAACAAACTTGTGTTATTTTATGCCTGTTTTAAGAAATGAATGTGTAATGCTCTCAAGAATGAAACTGTAGCAGAAATAGCTCTGTGGATGAAACTTCTGCCTATTTAATCATTAAGAATGCCTGTAAATTTATTCGACGCAGATTCCCATGCAGAAGCCTGCATTAATCTGCACTTTCCTGGCAGCTGAGTAACACTGTGCTTCCTTGTCTGTAAACCTACAATTCCCAGAACACATTGCAACACACCCTCTTAATGTTAAGTAATCCTCCTCAGCTATGAAAATTTTTACGAAGACAAAGATAGATTCTTCAAAAGTTCTTGAACCTTTACTCAAAAAAACTCCTTCCCCCACCCTTCATCTCCCCCCCTCAATTCCTATTTTCACAGTATATAGTTGAAACAGTGAACTAGATTCTATAATTCTACCAGTGCAACCTTGCAATAAAAACACTGGCAGAGAAAAAAAGTAATAAATCAAAGAGGGAAAACAACTTAGAAAAAAGTATTTGCCATGCCGGAGCACATTTTAGGGCCATAGGTGATCCATGCAGGCAATGAGAAGAACAGCACAAACCACTTTTTGGTAATTGTGAAAGAAACAAAGACCGTGATTAGAAATAAATTTAAATTGAAAAACACTCAACCAAAAAGCCTGAATTAAGAACTTGCTGGGTGCCAGAGAGAACTCGGAGATACAGCATGTGTTACTAAGCTTTTTATGTTAGACAATTAAATGAAGCAATTAGATTTCAGCAAGTAGCCAATTATTTTAGGACCGAAACAAAGGCTGGAGGAAATACAGCTGCCTGTGTGTGGGGAATGGAGAAAAAGGAAAACAAAGCATTACATTTGAAATATTCATGACAACCAATTTGTGTAAGAGGATTTTAATTAAAAGTCTAGAAAACTTCTTTTAACTCAGTAATGAAAATAATGCAATTTAAAAAAGGAACACCTTAATACGCAATAAATAATTAATAACTTCAAACATCATGGGAAATGGCAAGCAAATACTGAAAGGGACTGTGAAGTGACATGGAAAAATAATCCTCCAAAATTAAAATTCTCCTGTGATGACACTTTTTACTCTCAACACGTTTTGATGTGTTGTTTTCTCAAGGCTATAAGAAAACAAGACTTTCAAGAGACCAAAAGGAAAAGGTTTTAGTAATTCCTCACAGGCAGATACTCTTGAAGAGTATCATAGAGAATTTGATAAAATGGGTAATTAATTCACTTCTTACACATCCAAAGCTTTAAGTATGCACTAACACTTCAGTGCCAGTATATACTTCACATAACCCCGAAGCCTCTATCAATTTAACTTCTGAATGCACCCTCTGAAAGCCTGGACAGGTTTGGAATAAGCTGTAAGCGGCGCTTTTAATTAATTATAAAACAAATACAACGGCCTTAACACATCATGACTAGCAGAGAAAACAATTGGAAGGCACTAACTCACAGAAGGCATCTCTCCCATGCATATGCTGCACTGCGACTCAATTTTAGGCTCCTGAGGGCTGGCAGAGAATTTTTTTTCTTACACTTCCCTGAGTGACAGCATTCAAATGCTACTCCTGCTAGGAAAACTGTAGCCTTCTTAGCACTTCTGAGAAATTCAATGACAAAGCTTTTTGCCTTTTTTTTTTTTTGGTAATGTTCCCAGAAGGACATTAGTAACGTAATGCCTGTTTACCACTACTCCTTGCTTTAAAAGCATCCTTAACATTTATCTTCTCCCAATTAGAGATTTCATCATAGACAGCAATCCCATGATATAAAAAAACAGTTCCATTTCTTTTAAGGAATTATTTTTTTAATGAAATGTGCACAAAATTATACAATATAAAACTTTAATTCAAGTTATAAAAATATGTATATTTGAGTCCAAAATACTTGGGTTGAAATTAAAACACTGCTAACTGGATCACAACACAGTTCCTTACAAATTGTATGTTTTTCCCTTACCCCTCCCCGCAATAAAAAGTTTTTGTTCCCTTTGCACCATTTTGTTCCATTTGCTTTTGTTCTCACGTAATCAACTTTTTAATCACTAATATAAACAGTTTTTAATTGGCCCTGAGGTACTGCAGATTGATGCAGTCTAGGTCATTGCTTTCATACACAGTAAAGCATCCACTACATACAAGACCTTAAAGAAACAAGAGGTTTTTATCTTCTGAAGCAGAATATTTCTTGTAGCTGATGAGCACTTGGCTACAAGTTATTCCTACTGATTCTTAAAATATCCTGGTTATATGCAGTGGGCAGTATACTTCTCATATTCCAGATAAATCTATCTTCTGAGAACCAGGAGACTTATTACAAGTGGATAAGAAAAACATGTTACTGGGCAGATTGAACTTGGAACTGTTTCACCACAAACATAACTCATCTTGCTAACTTGACTTCTACTCCACTCTGCTCACAAAGATTGCTTAGAGGCATGAAGGAAAAAAGTCTGAAGCATTCATTTCCTTTAAGTACTGCAGAACGAAGACTGTATTATTAAACAAAAACCTCCAAAAGACTTAAGCTAGTCATTTAGCTGAAGTGCTGCGCTGTATCTCCTACTGGAAGTCTGGAATTGACAATCGCTACTGACAAGCATTGGAGCCAGTACTTAAGAGAACTGTACCTGCCCAAAAGGCAGAAAAGCGGCAACATCTGTATTACCCATTGCTCCTTTGCTTGGATACTATCACTGATATTTAATATACTATGATTAGAAAAATACTTGTGAGAATCATTAAGTAAAAACCTTAATGAAAAGATAAGTTCACATTACAGCAGTTTCCACTAACTACAATCAAAGATTCAAGTGTCATCATCTAAACTAGAGGCACCAACTGCAACAAAAAGTTGAAAATTATCAGTGTCACACCATTTATCCAGAGTAGTGGTATATTATATGCTGACACCTGGACTTCACAGTAATGGCACCATGTAAAAAGAACCTGAAAGGAGCTAAAAGTCACACAGGTACACAAAAAAGAAGCCTCTTCAAGTATCTATTATCTAGTTAGAAGGATGTTTGCAGTAACAATCAATCCTACTCATTCAAGCAGTAACTATTTCAGAAGACTTTCCCCACCTTGCATAGGGTATAGTCCCCAGAGGCCTCTACAGCCCTGCATGTCTTGAAGCCTGTGCAATTTTTCCAGCCTTAAGTTAGGCGTGAAGGCCATTTTTTGAAGTCTGTTCCAAATTAAAGCTGAATCTGGTGTCATTCACAAACCCTCTTTCCTCTGCAAGTTGCTTACAACCACATTCAAAAAATATCAAGGAACAGGAATAAACTAAAAAATTGCAGTGGACTTGGAAGAGCTATTGGATCTGGAGTAACCTTTGAAGACAACAATCTGTGGCGAAAGACAGCTGATCTTCACAGCATATCCCTAGAGAAAAGTCTATACTACATATAAGAAACCAGTTTGTTTTCTAGGTTTTTGTTACAGTACACAAATTTTGTTATCAACAGCACAGATAAGTGCAGCTTACTTACAAGGTGAGCTGCAACTTCCAGCAGACATGACCAGACTCCGTGACATAAGTTATGAAAGGATTCCTAATAAAGAATCTTAAAACATTCACGGCAGTAAAAAGAGGCTGCTGTAAACATCTGAGAGACACAATTACTTTGATACTTTCAAGGGAACACTTCCTTCAGGATGATGAAGTCCCTTCACATTTGATTTCAACTAGTTCATTTTCAACCCAGCCACATTCTCTGCCAAGAAAAAGCCACCACAATAGTCACTAGCCCTCTTGCACTGCAGTCTTGGGGCCTGGGTTACAGTGATCTTAGTATCCCTTTCCGGAGAGCAAATGTATTCAACAAACTATGGAAGGTATTATCTTCTGCTACTCAAAAAGAAAACCCAGTACACAGCTAAGAAATCTATTACTTCCCTCTTTCACACAACAGGTATAGTAGGCCACACAAAAAAAAAAAAAAAAAAAAAAATCTAAGCTCCCCATGAAATTTTACAGTTGCCTCCAAAGTGTCCCATGAATATATTTCCAGAGAAAAGATATCTGAAAAGCACCTGCAGTAGAGCAAATCTTGTTTTCAGGTGAGTGGTAGAACAGAAGTGTGAGAATTTCTACAAAACAGAGTTTAGGTCTTCTAAAAGGTAAAATCTCTTAAAAAGAAGGACCAAACTACAAAGCATTACCTGAAAAGAATTTGGTTTTATGTTAATCTTCATCTGACCACAAATCAACCTATCAAGGTGCACAAATTAATGGCAGAATAAGTAACAGAACCAATGATATTGATCTTGGTTCAGAAGAGTAGAAGGCACTTTTTTCATTCATATCTGTGGGATATGAAAGTGGGTTTATATTGATTTCACTTGGTTCCAATGTTCAGTGACAAAAGCTTCTGTTCAACTCTGTCTGCCACCAAATTCATATTACAGCCCCGAAGAGCTTTTATTAAGTCAGTCACCTTCGCATCTTTTCCCTTCCATTTCTGCCACTCTCGAAGTGACTGAACCAACTGTTCATGCAAGCTCAATGGATTGGCTGCCACTATTCTGTCCATTTTCACTTCAGAAATGCCAAGTTTTCGCATCAGCATTTTCCAGTCTCTCCCGACATTTTCACATATGACTTCAATAGCTGCTTTCTGAAGACCTGAAATAGCAGAAATGTATCGAGTTAGTGATGGATTTACTAAGAACTAGGAGATAATTTTTAAAAGTTGGGGGTTTTTTTAGTTTTTTTTTTTTTTTTTTTTAGTAAAATGCTATGACTCACTGCATCGCACATACTGAAAGGCACACCACGTTCTGAAAAGCTGCTGGCTATACTCCGAATCCCAAGTACCGACCGACCATTCAATAAAAAAGGGAAAAAATTTCCACCCCAGAAAGCTGTTTGCAGCACATGCCGTCCTCACGGTACATTTCCAGGGTACACCACAGCCCCTGCAGCAGTTAGTAGCGGAAAAACCTTTAGCAGCGGGCTCAGGCAACTGAGGGCAGCCGTGCTCCGTGTTTGCTCTAAGCATACCCTCAGCTAACGGATGCGTACAGATCTACCGGGGTTGCTGGGGGGGAGGGGAGGAATCAAAAAAATAATCCACCTACGTTTTTCATGCACATCTGGTTCGTCATCAGGAACATTAACTTCTCCTTCCTCTACGAACTGCTTTAGCTGTGAGACCAAATCTTCTCTTTTAATGCTCTTAAGCAAGCCTTCAAGAAACGCTACCTTGTCGCTTGTAATCAGCTGCTGCTCGAGAAGGATGGTGAAGAGCTCGCTGCCACTTCGGACAGCCTCCAGCTTCCTTTTCCCAATTGTCCCCCGGCAAAGAAACTTCAGGGAAGAAAGCTCACCGTCCGACAAACTCAAGGAGAAAGAATGCAGCAGAGTAAAAAACGGGTCCATGGTGCCCAGGCCTACACAGCAACCACCACCAGGCCCAGGGCGGGACACGGGCCGCGCGGAAAGGGCTGGCAGAGTCCCGTCCCCACCCTCCGGGGGCGGACTGAGGTCCTGTTTTCACACAGCGGCTTCCCGGGAGGCCAGAGAGCACGGAGAGACGAGACCCGACCTGACCTGACCTGAGCCGGCCCGGCCCGGCCCGGCCGCAATGGCGGACCGCTGGCCCCTACCCGCCGCCCAGCGACGGCCTTGCCCGGAAGTCACGTGACGGGGGTGGCAGCGGGGCAGGGTTCCGCCCGCCCTAAGATGGCGGCTGCGCGGGAAGCCCTGTCACGACAGGAGCTTGCCCCCGCCGCCGCTTAGCCTGGTGTTGGGAACCGTGCGGTGCTCAAAAGCCCTCGGAGGCGAACGAGCTTGTTTTGTGATGCCGAATACGAAACGTGGGCTGGAACCGAGCTCCGCAACGGCCGGTCTCCAGCTGCAGGAGGAGCAGGGCCGGCTTCCGGCACCTCAGCCTTGGCCCAGCCTGAAGTTGGGGGAGCTGTAGGTTGTCCGTTTAATACAGAATTATTGCACTTCTTGTGAGCACCTGCACCTACAAAGGTTGCTTTGGGGTTTTTTTGTGAAAGGGGAAAAGGAGAGTGGTACAAGGATGAAAGGACTCGCTAGATGAAGAGCGAGAAAAGCCACGTCAGACCCCCACTCCCAAAGAGACAGTAGTGCTGTGGGGTTCCTCCATGGCAGCTGCCCAGGAAAACAGCCGCTATCCTCTGTGCTTGGCCTCGGCTGCCCTTGGAGACCCCCCACCTTCCCCTGGAAACACAGGGCTTGCAGCCTGGGCTTCGTTCCTCACAAAGATTAACTGTCACATAAAATAACTCCTGACCTTTAAAAGGGAAGAAACGCGGCAAGTATTAAGTCCCTGTACTTTAAAGGCAATTTTTATACAAGGTGAAAGGTTGTGAACTTTACTTAAATGGGAAAGTTCAAGTTCATCCCATTGTTCTGTAGGTCCCCAAGGTTCACAAAAACTGTAATGGTTTTTCTTCACGGCACATGTAGGTAGTTCAGAGATGTCCTTGTTCCTTCTGTGAACACTGGGATATTGATTTGCCAAGCTACCCCATTACTAAATTTTTTCCAGTATAGCCTTTAATTTATTGCTGTCGCAATGCATAAGGACCATAAGTGTATTTGTCATAAAAAGATTGCTGTCTCAGATACATGGGTTTAAGCGTTATCATCTTCCGCATCTCCTTCTCCAGTCTCACGTTCCAATGTGAGGAACAACTCCTACTCCCAAAATATTTCTAAAACTCCCACAGGCACAAGCCCTCCTTAGATAAAACCTCTAGATTTTCAGCATCCTGTTTCAGTCTGTTATGCAGAGCTAGGCTTACACGTGATCAAGAGAGGCAATATATGGAACTGGCTACATGCATGAAGCCCATCTGTGCAGCCACAGCAGTGGGCATAATGATGCAAGAAAATACATATTTCATACTGAATACAAGATTTGTTTCCCATATAATCCTCCGATGTTATATGAACATTGGACAGCCTCGTCTCCTCCAAGTAAGCATTCCCTTAAAATAATTTCCTTTGCTACAGCATTAGCAATGTTTTCTTTGATTTTTTAACCAGATAATCCCAAAATTCACAATAAATTTGGGACTTAAATCAGCCTCCCCCCCCCCTTCCTTATCCAGGAAAGATGTCAGGGCATCTAATCTGACAACCTTAAAAAGCAGCTAACGCGCATATTACTCCCAGTGTCTCTTAAAACCTGTTTAAAAGAGAGATTTTTCTTTAGTCCCTAAATGCTGCAACTTGGAGGGAATGAGCCTGTCGCAGGGTCTCATGGTAAAGTAAATACTGAGAGGAACTGGCACTAAGAATTTGAGCTGGGAAGAGTTGTGCCTGAGTTGAGAGATGTATTTTCTTTCTGCAGGCCTGAACATACTTTAAACTGAAGGAAAGAACATTAATAAAAAGGGTAGTGTGATGCCGAAGAGAAATATATTTGCAGTGTGTGGATTAATTTAGAAAGCAGATGTAAGCCCTAGTAACGTTATAAAATCCAGTTAAATAAAATCTCATTTTAATTTTCCAAGGAAGATAAGTCTGCAAAATAGGAGGACCCAAATCACATGGTGCAGAGCTTTTTCCTCGTGACAGCAGGTGGCTGAATTCAGAGACAAGGCTACGTGATGAAAGTCTAAATCAGCATAATTTATACCTTTATTTTTTTATCCCTTGACATGCAACTGAAAGCAACAGCAACTGAGATTTTAATAGGTTCATAGGAGTTTAGCGGACAGATTCAGCACTTATGTATGAGGAGGTGTGAAAGCGATTCCATACGTTAGTGCAATTCTAAGGGAGTCTAAATTAGTAACGAACAAGGAACTAAAAGATACAAGTCATCATTTAATTAAGATATAAATAATCGCTTAAATGCTTTTAAACTCACTCTTAATGCCTGGCATAGTGATTTAGTAGTCCCTTTTATTATGTCTGAATCTGACCCATTAGCTCTACTTTGACACAATCACAGATGAAAACACCCAAGCAACTTGCTTTCCTCCAGTTATTTCCTTTGAAAGCAGTTCATGGGACTTTAGCAAAGAAAGTATTTGCCAAGGTCAACAGATCATAACCGCCCCACATCAGAATAAAACTTAATAGAAATGATTTACTAGACTAGCTCAGATTTCAGTGGTAGTTTCTCAGAAATTTAAGTGCTGTGAATGATCCAGTTCCTAACCAAATAATTTAGAGGTTTCCTGAGGCAAGACGATTCCTCGCAAAATACTGCAGAGGGAGCTCGAAGCCTGGGAGTATTTCAAAATGAGCGTTACGATTTAACAGGAGCAGGGCAAAGAGAAAAAAACCCGATTAATTTCTGCCGGGCGTTCAGTGAGGAGTCGCTCACCAGGACATTCAGGCAGCAAACACCCATTTAGAGACTATGGATACGAAACGGCAAAGCCCGTGGCTGCCTTTTGCGAGGCCTCTATGCCGTCACGTTACATGAATAAACATGGGGTGGCTGAAAGTTTGCTTGAGAGGGTTCATGACTTATTAAACAGCTGCTTTAAAAAGCGGTATATTAATTCACGTGCCCTGAATAACGTTTTGGTAAACGCATGTGGCTATACTGAACCACAGGTGACTGAGATGAATTTGCCTGGAAACTTTGGAAGACGCTTTGTGTTTTCCAGCCAAGGCAACCTACATTTCTGGCTGGCCCTTCTTTTCTCTAGCATCATACTCTGACCTGCTATGGGGCTGTGGAAATGTCTGATAGTTTCTGCAGGTGCTGCAATCTCTCTGATGTAATCTGATTTGCTATTAGTGCTCATTAACAAGTATACGAGTTGATAAGTCCACCTTTGATGACTCTTTTCTCTATTACTGTCAAGCAACTTACTCTTGATGTGACAAATAGCTTTCTGTAAATATTAATAGCTTGCCTTCTTTTTTCAGCCAGCACCTCTTCTCTAACAAGGGATGCGCTTGCAGCCTGCTGTTGACACACTAGAACTAGTTTCAATCTAGCGATTTCAGATGCTGATTGCAACACAGCTACTCCAGCACAGTTCATGGCGTGCTCAAATCAGAGATGGTAACACAGATATTCAAAGAAACTCTACACCGGTAGAGTTTCTGGTGTTAATACATGTATTTTTCTTCTTTGCTTTTGTTCTGAAGAGCTACATACATACCTACTGCTTGTACATACTTTGCTACATACATACCTACTGCTTGTACATACTTTGCTTACCTTTGATATGTTTAAAGCATAAATCACTGCTGTTAGTCAGTCCTGTTGCATGAGGTAAAGCTCTGCTCCTGGGTTTGTAAGGTGCAAAGGATGTGCTTCTGTAGGATCTCCTGCATGGTTTTACAGAGCAGAGATGTGACTCAATGGATCAGGACTATATCTGGACAGACTTGATGGTGTAGTTGCTTTAAATAATACGTGGGATGAAGAGATAGTCAATACATACCTCCAGAGGCAGGAACTGGAATCAAGTCAAGGAGAGCTTGCTGGTCTACTGCTGTTTCTTTACAAGCTGCTTAATGGTACTTATTAAATTGGCTGCACTGATTGTCAAGGGGAAGGTAGAATTGCCAAAGAGGTTTTTGTTTGTTTTTTTTCTTTTTTTTTTAGCAAGCGGAAGGAAAAGCGGGACTATCCATACAGTGGAGGTGGCATCAAAATTCAAGGCATTCCGTTGTGATAAGGGAAATCTATATGCCGATGCACTCCCTGCAAGTGAAAGGCATGATGATTTCAAAAGCCCCATAGCTAAAGAGGGGCGTACTCTTGCCTTTTTGACTGAGTAATGAGAAACACGATGGGAAACAGTTTCTGGTTGCCCAAGACCATAGAAACTGGAGCATTTAGGAGGTACAGTGTTTTTAAAAGAAGCAGCTTTGATAACTTTTGTAACTTATCAGAGAATTCAATTGAAAATAACCTAGGGTGAATTTAAAATTCTCATATCTGACAGTTCTGAGACACAGGTTGGACAAACTTCTTGGCATAGACTGAAAATATTTAATCCTGTCTCGGTGCTGAGAAATTGTTTCTCTTTTGAGGTCCAGTCAATTGTACCCTTCTTTTATTATGACTGCCATTCTTTCTCAAGGGAATTAGGAGCATCTCAGTTTTTCTTTGTTGTCTTCAAGATAAGAGCAATATTTAAAAAGGCAAACCCCTCCCTACTAGCTGAATTGGGCAATAACTGTTTTTTTGTTTGCTTGCTTGCTTGCTTTTTTACTCCCACGGTGAATAAAGTGATTTCCATAAAATTTCTTAACGTACTTATTCAATGCCTCTCATCTATTATTTGCAAAATCCTACAATGTACTTTTTTCAGAAAAGACAAGACAGTTTCTGCATCTTCTTTTTGAATGAATTGATCTGTCCATGTTTCTTTTGTCAGATATTACCTCTCTGTTGCAATAACACCTAGCGTAGAGAGAAGTGCTCTAGTAAAGAAACTATTTGTGAAGAGACTTCGGATCCTAGGAGAAAACTGTCTGTGACAAAAAGGCCTATAAGAAACGTCAAATTATTGTGGGTTCAAAGAGAGAAAATTAGAAGCAGAGTGTGGGAAAAGTAAATAAGTATTGAAAAGAAAGTGAACTCCAGCATGAATAGGTTGTATACAGATAAAAGATCTGGCCAAGTAACAACAACAACAAGCAATAAGTTGTTAACAGATGCTTGAACTTAATATTGAAACAGAAGAAGTGTTGATATAATTCTGTTGATATAGTTCTGTTGTGTTATTGTTGGCAGAAGAAGTTAGTTTAACTTTAGGGGAAGGGTAAATTGTAGACTTTTGTTTATTTTCTCCTGCTAAAAACCTCTGACTTGGCCTTTTACCTATTTTTGTAGTGAATTTTCATCATACCATGTAAGTATGAAATAATTCAGACAAACATTTCACATGTCAATAAAGCTATGTGTATATATTAGACCAGCACATTTCATTCCTCTAAACCGTATTTATTACTTAAGCTCTGCAACATCAATTCTGCACTTGGAAAAACAGATGAGCAGAGAAAACAGAAAATGAGGGCTGTCTGCACAGGAATGTCATTGTGAAAAAAGCCAGGCAGGAAATAAGAAAAACCTCCCCAAATAGCAGTGAATTATCATTAGATCTCTTTCTGGGCCCTTTCTATTTCTATTGTTTGGTCCCTGCTGGAACTAGACTAAGCTGACCTATAGAGCACTGAAAGTGTCTGCTCGCTGAGGGTTACCTTAGAATTGCCATGTGACACAGCTATTCTGAGCAATTTCCTCCTGAAGATAAACCTACAGCAAATATGATGCAGAGACGCCATATCTCGTGTTAACTTATGCTGAGGCATGTCCACACACCTGTCTGCTGCAGTGCTGCACAAAGATACCAGTGTGGGTCTGAAGGTGAAATATCTCCCTTAGGCTGGTGAAGAGCCACTGAACTTAAGTCATTTGCGAGTCCAAAACTCACTCTGACCCATTGACTCTCAAACCCATACTGGGGACCCTGCCCCATCGCGCAGTGGTAGGCCCCGTGACTAGTTGAGAATGAACCAAACGAAGTTAAGATAAGAACGGGAAGTTGCTATTCATCCAGGGAAATAATCCAGCGGTTCTGATTGCCAGGCTTGAAAGCTAATACTAATTAATTTCTGAAGAGTATACAAATCTGTTTTTTATCTTCCTGAGCTGCTGTATTGCCAGTTTCCAAATAAAAACATGAAACCACACTAAGGTTTATTTTCTTGGATAGAAAAATAAATGGAGGTGGTTTTCTTTGGTCTCCTCCTATGCATTCAAAAATGCAATATTCTGAGCAGCTATAAAAAAGGTTAGGATGATTTTTTTTTTTTTCAGAAAATGGATCAATTTTGTACTAGTTTGCATCACTTGGAAGTATTTCTTACAAGCATGCAAATAGTCCTATACCACAGGACTTCATTCTCCCACCAAAGGAAAGGTTTTTTTTTTTCCCCTTTTCTTACTGAGTACAGCAGCACTCAATTGCCTGCTACATAGCATTGCAGTTGAAAAAGTAGTAGCAGGGATTTATTTTTTTTTATCTGTGAACATTCCAGCTCTAATCTTTTCTGCATTAACAGACCCTGCTTTGGACCTGGTCATTGTCATGAATGTGGTGTGAAAAATGTAACGGTTTCCGTAGCCATGTCTCTGCATCCAGCCTGCAGAATGGCCACTTTGCAGACCAGAAAATATCTAAATGGGCCTCTAAATGTCTCCCAGAATTACTAAAATATCACTTTAATAAATATAAATGGATGACCCTGGCCACACTTGCTTGATTTCCAAGTTAAACTCAGGTGTTGTGAGCTCACTACAGTGACTGGAGATAATTACAAACCAAGGGGGGGTGGGGATAAATTTCCTAAAAACAAGTATTACAGTAGATATCTGTGATTGCAAGTAGAATTACCCATTAGAGTAAAGATCAGTGTATATTTGTTCTTGCGTTCAAGAATGTGCCAATAGAGTATTTTCCATCTGAGTCATTATCTCACCATCCTTGAAGTTGGAAGGTGTAAGTTTTTTTCAAATCCGATTAGCAAGGGAGTGCCTTGTCTGCTCAAACACAGTACAGTTATTATCCAGAGCACTCATTTCCTTTTAAAACTGAATAGTTTTATGCAACCATTAAGTGACACAGGATATGACTAGGTTAGTTACTCATAGGGATTTAGATACAATAAATAAGAAAGTAAATCTGTTTTTGTCACCCCCCTCCCTTGATTCTTGGGGGGGGGAAGTATTATTTTCTGCTCTCTAAAGAAACACTTTAATTTGAGCTAGTCTGCAGCGCTGTAGTCAGAACCAGATACAAGTTCATCTTAAGTCATAACTTGGAGTTCATCTTCATACACAAACATAATGGAAACTTGTTGCAGTTATTCCCAGAGATGAAAAGTCTATGAAGGAGCATGACTTCTTGAGAGAAGCATGGATTAATATAATACAGTATATAGCATTTATATATTTTCCTTTCAGTCTGTAAACTTCAGAAGAAGTCAGGAAGTTATACACACCCCAGCTTTGTCTGCCTGCCCTCAAAAAAATTTGTATACTGCATTTTCTTTTTTCTTGAGCGGCTCTTGTTCAGAAGTACAACTGAAATTAAATGACTTGCAGCATAAGATCAGGCCCAAGCTCACCCTCTCTCGTTTCTCAAATATACACATAAACATACAGCTTTGCTGTTATTCACCAGTTTTGGAGTCAGGTTTTTTAAAGCAGAAGTAGCCTGTATTACATCTTTGCCAAGTACCTGAACCTGGAAGTGATTAACTGTCATTTCTTATCCACAAGAAGATCCAGAGATGATTACCAGCTTAGCTCTACAGCTCGTTTTGGTCAGAGCTAAAAGACAAGCCTCATAAAGATGCAGAGAAATTCAGATTCAGAAGTAAAACTAAAAAAAGACAGAAGTGAAGAGGTTTAGTAGAATTTCAGAAATGACTGTCCTTTTTACTTCTTTAGCTCTTTGAAGCCAGGAAAAAGATGTAGCTGAAATTCACATTCATTTACTCCCAGGACTTTCACTGTTCCTTCCCTGCTCCAAACTCCCTCCCACTCCCAACAGTGCCTGAGTAGAGCAAAATACCTAAATAACTCTAGGACTGTGGCCCAGGATCCACCAGATTCCAGAGCCATTTCGTTATGCACACTGTCTCTTGCTGACCTGGGAGGTCATGCAGTAAACCTGGAGTAGTCTAGCCTGCTAAAATTTATTACTCTCCCACTTGATGTTTAATCACTTGTAATTACCTACCTTCTTTACCTACAGATGTATTTTGAAGATTAATACGTTAAGAAATGTGAGCTGCTCTTCTAATTACATGCTCCTATCAGGACAGACTCCGTGCTTGTGAGAACCGTGCCATGACGATGCAAGGCTGCTGTCTTGGTTCAAAGCAGGCAGCACAGGCAGATCAGCCACTTACCTGCACGTCGCCTCTGGGGCTTGAGAGACCTACCTGCTACAGAACCAAAGGGCTTGTACCAACTGGGACCCAGCTTCAATGTCGGGAGCTGTGCGAGAGTTTATAAATCGTTCTGATCAACGTTAAAAATAAGCGTGTTCCTACAGGAACTGTTTATTTTTGATTGCGAGGACCACGGTATTATCTGCGATTCGGCACATCAGTGGAGAAGGCATAGTCACCAGGCCCTCACTGATGCCGGAGAGGTCTTCTCTTTCTTACTCTGTTTTCATCCGCTTCCTCCCAAAGGACCAAAGCCTTCCAGCTTTCATCTGAACACAAGACCAACAGTATTGCACTGCTTGGCAGGATGAGATTGCACATCGCTACAAAAATATCGCTACCTGATAACCTACTTACAAGATGGCCTCATCTCAGGAAGCGATTCTTTTTCCAGAAAAGCAACTTCTGTGGCTGATCTGTCAGCTAACTTGGATCTGAGAACAGCAGCCTTTTTTCCCCTCCCTTCCCTATCTGCATCTTTTCCCTAGCCTCCGTCTCTTATATTTCAACTAGAGAAGATGGACACTCTTTTAGAAGTAGAGACAGGGAATAACCTTTTCTTCTGCTCTGACTTGCTTGACTACCTTCGTTTAACTCTTGCTCTAAAAACCAGACTTTGTTACACTTGTAAGTTTGTTCAGCACAAGCACTCTGCTAAATATTTTGTGGTTTAATTCCTTTTCTCATGAACATCAGGGTGGATACATTTCCATTTTGGCATGCATTTTCTCGCACAAGTGGTACTAAGCAAGGTGAAAGCTGTGACCTCAAAACTTTCAAACTTGTGTAACTAAGTTCACAGGACTGTCATGCCTTTGATTTTCTGAGCCCTTTACCTCATGGAAGCTAGCACAACAGCGTGCACGACTCTCTTCTGCTCACACAACTCATCTGCATCAATATATTTTGGCTTTAGCTGACGCTCTGGATTATAAAAGTACCATACAGTAAGTGCCACGAATTTTTATTGTAAGTGGAACCAATCATTCAATAAGCAACGCTCAGTCTCATGCAAAGTGTGCTGCAGTCAAAGGGAATCAAAGGAAATACTTTCTTTGGCTTCAGGTGGCCTCGAATCAGGTGGCATGCATGGCATTAAAAATTCAGGAAAGAGCTTAAAATCAAAAAGAAGCCACATTAATAGTTAGCTGCTTCTTCAGAAAGGCCTGTTGGGCTAAAAAAAGAAGGAAGCTAAAAAACCTTTGGTTTTTCTCTGCTGTACTAAAAATGGCATATTGTGTTTGGTGATGGAATAAATAGCACTCAAACGTGCAAAGAATTGAACCAGAGTTTGAATGGAATCCATATAAATTTCAAGACATGATTTCTTCAGGGGCAAAAGGAAAAAAAAGAGTTGTTTACTCTGAAAACTTCCTAGGAAAATATAAATGGACTCAAGTGGACTACAAAACTTCAGGAGAGTTCAGACTCCTGAGGTAACAAGATGGAAAGTAAACTCTTTTATTATTGCTTATTGGAAATCACAACAGCCAAAAAGATCATTAACCGCTCAGGACCAGAGAGCACCAAGGGTTTAAAAATAGAAATGTGTCTGTGCCTTGACTTGAGACTTATTCACCCTTAAGCTATTTGAGACTGCTAAATATTTGTAAGACAGTATCTTAGAAACATAATGACATGGAAATCCAGAAGATTCAGGCTCGGACTGTCAACACAATAGGGTGGGTATGATTTCTTCCTCAGATAAACTGACTAAAGTTGCGTCTGCCACAAACTTTGGGTAGCAAAAAGCAAGGAGCGTGTTTTAGCAATGGTTCAGAAATGGTCTACACAGCCAGTTCCCGCTGTAGTCTTTCCTACTATTGTCTGCATTTGCTCTTGGACCAAGTATACCAGTATAATGATCTTCCTGTTTAATACATTGATACAATGGCTTTTGGCTTTTTTTTTTTCTTTTCCTTTGATCAAAGCAAAATAGGGTTTTGTACTTACAGTTTTGTGGCAGAAGCATTCCAAAACCAGGTTGAATGCACGTCATGGAGATAGTCAAATCAATACAGAATTCAGCTGTATTTGTATGTATACAAGTATTGCTATCTTTCATCAAACCTGGTCCATATGGTAGCTGTGAGTCACATCGGGGTATTTTTTGGTTATTTCTTGGTCACTTCCAGATCCCTGCTTCTCTCTATTAACTTTCTTTTTTTCCCCCCCTCTTCCAGTGAATCCTTATTAGCATAATCCTGCCTCAGATTTGCTACTGGTAAAAACAAAACTTGTTTCTACTTGCATCACAAATATGAAAAACACTTTCATGAAAAGCACCACAAGTGTAGTGCAAACCTTTTTCTGGAAGGCATTAACTTCTATCTAATGAGCTCCTATCTACTATTTCGTCTTTAAGAAATGACAAAACCAAACCAGTTACCAACTAGTCAGTGATTTACCTGCTTCTGGTTTTCATACCCATTATCTCAGAACAGAATTCCCACCTTCTAACTATATTTCATTAGTTAGAGCATTAATATTTTCTGGTTAGAAAGGGCGAATTGGTATGAAGGCCCATGCTTTGCCTTTTCACAGAACAGGTAAATGGGAGGAGGAGAAAAAATTGGAAACGGCAAGACAGGTTCTGAGCCCAGCTTTGCTTGTACAGGTCCCACAAGGCAGTAAAAATGGGATGTACGCAGTGTAGCATTTCTGCTTCCTCAGCTACTTCCCTTCAGAGCTGCATTGAGCAAGACACAGTCCAAGGAATCCCTGAGTTTCATTCCTTTAGTTTTACCATTTCATTTTTTTCTTAATAATGAATACACTTTTCAATTTAAATGAACAAACGAAATAGCATTCTTCCTCATTACGAGCCCATTTCAAAAGTCTTAGTGAAGGCTCTTACACGCTACATTCTGCTAAGTGCCAAAGACTAAAATCAGAAGAAAATTAAAGCTCCCAGGCTAAGATCCATCGCTGGATATTCAGAGTCTATGGCGCAGCCGTCTATGTCTGCGCTAGAAGGCAAACATCCCTTTGTGCTCTCAGAGACAGATGCATCTTGGGTGGGATTCACTTAATCTCAAAGTGGGTATGTAAAGCAGCTGAACACAAGATTTATTTTTGACGCTGTTAGGAAGATGCCTAAAAATGAAGTAGTCAGTACCTGCAAGCAAATCTCAGTTCTGGTCTCTGCTGTCTGAGTACACAAGGAGCACTGGAAAGGGCATCGCAGATCCAGTTTTAGGCAAACTGTAACACAAATTATTGTATTTCTCAAATCTAACAGTACTCAAAGTTGCACACTCAGAGCACAAGGAGGATTGGGAACAGACCCTGTCCCACAGGAGAAACTCTTGCATATTTAAGTTTATTTCAAATAAGTGTTCAAAGAAAAAAAAAACCCCAAACTAAAACAGATTTAGTATATATTTGCTTTTCTTAAAAAATGATTCCATGAAAGAGTTTTATAGTTATCTAAGTAGTAATACAGTTTTTATATACAAAATTCCATTTCAAACAATTTACTGTACAAAAGAAAGTATAAGCAACTGTTACTATTTCATGATTTCAGCAAATAATGAAAAATTCTCATAAGTATGTGTTCAGGATATAGTTCTACCATTTACAGGAATGTCAGTATTAGGTTGGGAATACTTTCGGGTACGTATTTACAGATGAATTTCCCTTTGAGGAAGTTCCCCTAAGATTTCTTTTCAGAATAGGCAGTTCATGTTTGACTTTCTTCTGGATCTTTTGGGCTACCAAGGAATGAGAGGAAGAACACTTTTCCAACAAGATGTACGGACAGAATTCTGCTTGATTTATTCCCACTCACAGTCCTGTTGCAGTCAGCGGGCCTGATCTGGTAAACAACTATTATCAGGCATAATGCTTATTGCGTGAATAAATCAGGCAGGATTTGGCCCTACAGTAGTAAGCTATCATAAATTACAAATTTTAAAAATAGTGACATTCCTGCAAGTCAAAATACAACAGAAACAATAGTTAACAAAATATAAGCCCTTTATTAATAAAAATCTTTGGTTGGATCAATATTTTAAATAAGCTTCAAGAGTATTTGGTTAATACCATTTTCCTTCTTCCACATAATTTCTTTTCTGGTACCTTCTTTGGACAGACTACAGAAAAATATCAAGTTCATCACATACATTAAAACAAATAAATATATCAAAAGCTAAATATGGCATATTTTTTAAGTTCTAGCATTAATCTTTAAATTAGTTTGGCAAAGAAAAAAGAAAAGGAAAAAAAGAAATAACTAACTTCTTTTGAAAACAGTCTTTTGACGTTTGGTTTTGTAACAAACCATACAGTAGTTAGACTTTAAAGAAATCTTTCATTTTTATTTTATTTTTCAGTTTTATATTTGTAATGCAAGTGCCATGGACAAGACAAAGCAATAAAAGAAATGAGGTTAATTGCACCAATATTATTTGGAAGTGCAGTTTATCGTCTGACAAAGCAAAACTAAAATGTACTATGCTTAAAAAGAGTCGTACTGATGGGATTTATCTAGGCATTGTAAGTAAGGATTTTAGACTTATACTTTAAGGAAGCTCCTTGTACAAAAGATAGAGTATTTTAAGACAAAAGAAAAGTCCTGTAACTGACTGAAGGTCTGGTCCTGTAGCCCCAGTGCAGGCAAAACTTCCACTGAAGACAGTAAGTGGGTCATGTTTTGGATCTACTCCTCCAGCAAAGCCTCTGGGAAATGCCATTCAACGGCAGAAAGTCTGCAGGGACAACTGGCTGTGAAAAAACGGGTGCAGGCTCCTTTCTCCTGCAGAGGATGGAGGGCTACAGAGAAAAACTCGGCAGAGAAAGGCATGTGCTGAAACAACAGGAAAAAGGGAATTTCCTCAGCAGCAACAGTGTCCGAGTACTAGGCAGGGCAGTGTGAGTCACTGGAGCTCTACGTGTGCTCGTTAATTCAGGGCATTTAAAATGCTCTCTGATCATCTACCTGCTGGGAGGATCTCCAAAACGGCGCTGCCGCTGCCTGGCCACGAGCAAGGAGCCTCTGGGGCACTGCTCAAACACACCTGATGCACCCTGGGGCACTGAGGTAGCTTCATCCACATCAGTCGTACATCAGTAAAAAAGAACTTTTCCAGACTCACTTTTCTGATGCTTCTGAAGAAAGCAGTGCCCCGGTGAAGGTCTCGGGTACGCAGCAGATTGCCACAAGTGCCCCACACACCTGTGTGACTCTAAAGCTCGGCAGGAGCTCCCCTTGTTTCAGCCCTGCAGGCTCCAACACAGATGTCTGCCAGCAGAGCTAAACCCTGTATCTGGGAGAGCAAGTCAGTCCAGTAGGCTTTACGTGCTTTCTCTCCTGCCAAGAGGAATACCAGGGCACACTCTAAAGCTGATTTTGCATATACGTTATCTAGTTACCCCACGGACGTTCATGCCTGGGGCTCCAAAAGTATTTTAAATTAGCAGTATTACTATTATTTAAAATTTACCTTTATTTACTTAGTTAATTAATAGGCTAAGGTCAAATTCTCAGAGAATATCTCTATCAAGACATACTAAGTACCTGCATTTATTAATGCACACCAACGTCAATAGTGTTATCTATCAATGAAATATAAAAATTCCCTGCATTACTGCTTGTGCAAAAGAAAAAACAACATTATCAGAAATAGAATGTGGTCCTCCATATTTGTAAGGAGAGCATTTCTCACAAAGATGGGAGCAAAATGGCAGCACATCCTTCAACATGCACCAGGTTGTCCATTAATCGAGTCCTGCCCTTTACGCGATGGCTTGTGTATTCAGTGGAATGCCCCGACATACTCAACTCCCTCCTCTTCTATACGTCAAGAGGATATGAATGGCAGGAGGACGAGCTCCCACTGTGGCTCCTGGAGAGTCTGGGGCTGTGATTGTTACAGTTTTCACCTCTTTTCTTGTCCTTGTCTTTCCAGGTTTCTAGCATTTGCAGCTTCCCTTGCTCTTCTCTCATGAAGACCTCCACCATGAGAACTTTCTCTTTATGAATCTGCTGACTAATGTCCTTGGGAATGTCTGGGATAATCCAGTCAACAAAGTCACTCATAAACATGACCAAGTTCTGAAAATGAAATTGTAAGAAAATGTCAGCAAGGTCAAATGAAAGGATGACTATAGGGGAAGGGGCCATTTTGGGTGTAATTGGGAAGGAAGAATGAAGAAAGGACGGTATTCGAGTTGGGTTCAAACTGCATGTTGCAAGCCTGATACTGAGCCAAATTCACCTCAACTTCTTGTTCGTGGTAGAAGTAGAGAAAAATGGCAGGCACAGATCTCTGCGATTTCTGTACAAATTCTGTCAGCCATGTAGAAATCCAAAGGAAATGTTGTCACTGATAAATGGCTTACGAGTTTTATATCAGAAAGGCAGAAGGAAATAACAAGAGGTAAAATACATTCCAGTGAAATGCTTCTGATTTAAAAACCTTGGTTCAATGAAAATTAGTTCTTTCACAGAAAGATACATATTTTGTCCCCCCTGCCCCCCCCCCCAAAGGAATAAAAGTTTTGAAACAAGTTGTTTAGATAAGGCAGACTTTAAACGCTTGTGTCACAATAACCAGCACCACTGCTGTGATCAAATAATGTAATTTAGTGAAAAATGACAAAATTTTGCCTTCTTGTTCAGATGCGAGTAAAACTCTAACTGGGAAAATTTTGGAAATTTCATTTCTTGGCTAGGTCTAGAAATTATTTTGGAAGCAACTTATGCTGCTTTAGTGAATTTATTGCTGTCCTCCTTGAGAAATTGGTGGGACCTAATTAGTATCAGCCTTGTGCTTCTCTGCTCACTGAGGTCTTTAAGTTGCTTCTGTGTCAAAACAGTTCAGGGAATCCCTGGGGATGAATTTTTCCACTGAGGATATATCTGGGCCTGGATGGGCGGGAGGAAGAGGGTGAATGAGGATGGGCAAATTTCTTTGCTTTTCCATGAAACAGCTGAGAAAGAAGATACTTTCTTTGGCCTAATAACTTATTTCCAAAGGTGGCCTGCCTTATGATCTGAAGAAATACAGTAACTCGTTTTCTTTCTCAGATAAAAAAGTGACTGCAGTAGAACCTACCTGGAAAACTATCACAAATGCTAATCTTGCTGCTAGGACAGCCCAGAAATCCTTTGAAATGTCATACTTGTTTTCAGACCAGGGGGGTTCTCGATAATCTTTGTATCTGCAAAACAAGACTCAGTAAATCAGTGATGTCATTCACAAATTTTAGCACCATGAGGAATTAGTACCAAGGAGCCAAACAGTAAATCGAACCATCTAAAAGCAAGTTCGCTATTACAGCTTTACGCTGTATTAACCTCTCAGAAACAAGACACAAGCCTCCCACAGCCTTCAAGTTTTACTCAAAATTAAAGGCCTTCAATCTTAATACCCTCTGATTAGTAAAAATAATATAAATTCTGCATAAATACAGAGTAAACTACACAGCTCAAATAATTTACTTTAAGATTTGATTAAAAAAACCCAAACTATATATTTTTCAGACTAATTCTAAAGACAAAAATACTGATCTTGGATCCATAGAGTGTGTTATGCTATGTGGTGTTCTCCTTGTTCATGATTAGCAAAAGATGACAGTTAAAATTTGCCATATAGAGAGAAGGTGAGAATTTTGCCTTAGCTATGGCTTACAGAAAATCTATGACCTAATAAACAGTAACTTGTTAGAAATAGGACCAAGAAAACTATATTAAATTTAAAACCACAGCTTACTGTCAATATTTTGAAAGAATTAGGGCTCCATATTTTGAAATGATTTAAAAGTCCCTGGGTTATGGAAGAAGTGATGGGATGGGAAGAAGAAAGAGGCTGTAACTTGAAAGCAAATAAACCTGGCATTTTTGTACTGGACCATGACACTAACACTTCCGTTCTGTAAGTTCTGTGCTAAAAACGTGTTTGTTAACCTCGTTTATCCTGTGCCCTAAGATCACCAGAAGGAGACCAGGAGAAAGTAAAAGCAAGCAAAGATAATACATATGCAATTTTGCTTGGTTTTTTTCTTTCATCTCAGAGTGATTTTTCTGTTTCGCAGTAATTTCAGTAGATTAACCTGCACTATTCAAATTTATAAAGAATATAAATTTTAAAATAATGCAATTATAAAGGTGGGGTTTTTTTCCTGGCCAGTTTGTGTAATTTTTCAGTATGTGTATACCGAAGTAATTTTTCTTTTTTTTTTTAGTTGCCTGGTATGCCTCTTCCCTCCTTGTTCTCCTCTTCTTACCCCCATTGTCCCCCTTTCAGTTTTGCTGGTCTAAGTGCTCTCACTGTTGTATTTGGCTTTGGTCTCCAATTCTAAGCATTAAAACAATTGTTTTGAAGATGATGCGTATCTAAAGAAGCCTAGGCAAAGCCTGCATTTCACCACTGACCTAAATTGCTTCATAAGCTGAAATATGCAACAATAGTTTTCCTTTAAAAATGGAAAGACTATGTAGAAATTGTTACAGACATGCAGATTTCCTGTACGATGACAATTTAAGTAGGTCTTAAGTTCCAATGCAGATAAGGATGCTATATCTCTCATCAGGAATTGTTATAGAAACTGGACAAAAAAAGAGAGGTGTACTGTGAAGTCATGGTCATTATATCAGTAGCATGTGATACAACAACATGACATCAGAGTAACATCACTTTGTTCCCCTAAAGCATCATTGTGCTGTTTATCATCATTTATCTCCTTTCCTGAGAAAGGGAATACATAATAATAAAAATCTTTGCATGGACAAACACTGAATTTAACAATGCTAATCTCTATTTCCCCAAATAAGCAATACTACATATTCAGGTTTTGCGGTTGCTTAATAGGTAAGCCAAGACGTTCAAGGCAATGGATCCATCTGATAGAAAAGGCTACCAAAGTGCTAAAAATGTATTGAAAAAACAAGGGCATGTAAAACTTTGTCCCATTCTTAGTCAGCTGTGAGAATACTTAAAGTTAGTTATCACTCAAGAGAGTACCTGCATATCTGAACCTCGTAGCCAAGATCCATGGGGTCGTTTGGAGCTGTTCCTGCTTGAAAATCGCTGACATTAAAAGAAGATAGAGTATGGTTCACGAAGCCATGCATGGTGCCATTCTCACTGTACATATACAGGTACACGAGGCGTGGAATGAAGTCGGATGTGAATGAGATCACAAATGCCTAAGCCATAAGAGTAAAGAGTGAGCGCAATATTCAGGCAGTGGTTAAGTTAATAATATCCTCAAGTACATCTCGCCCAAACAATTCACGCAACTTAGGGATGGCTTCAGAAAACCAGGGGTGGACACTGCAGCCCACGGGGCCCTAAAAATGGAGTATTCACTGCTGCAACAAGGTAGTATTTACTGCTTACTCTTCCAAGTTGCAGAATATTAGGTGGAGTAGTTCCACACCGACTGAGATTTCTACGTGGATAACAACTTGAACACCCCAGAGAATGAAGCGGCTGTAACCCCCAGCACCAGAGGAAAGCAAAACACGGCGCTGCTTCCCTGTGCCCCAGTCACAGCTTGTCCCTGATGCATTGTATAAGGTTGAGTTGATGGATTTCCAAGTATTTTTCTGTTCTGCAAACAACTGACAGTGAATTGACTCTTTAACTTCTCATTGCATTGCAAAAGGCCATTAATTGTATGGTTTTTTTAACACCATCAATATAAAAGGATGAGCAGACTGAGCCAAGTTCTATTTTTATTGTCACAAAAATTGCGTTGTATTTGGTTATTTAAAAAGGTTTCCTAAAAATGTCATAGACAAAATGCAAGACAGCCAATTCAGCTGAGTTCTTTATAACTTTAGCCTTTCTCATTTATCATTATTATGAAACATTCTCACTGGCATAAATCTCATGTACATGTGAAACAAACGCAGTACAAAAATGTTTTACTTATTTTATGATAAAGGGGGTAGTACATAGATCAAAGAGGGAAAAATAACATTGGATAATGATGAAAAGAGACTACATGGAAGAAAAGAGAAAAATATAGAGAAATTATTTCCAAAGGAAAAGAAGAGAAATGGTAAAGACAAATTAAGGCAGCATACCAAATAACCAAAAGAATGATCTGGCCATAGCACAACAGACACCTGTGGGCAAAGTGAAGGGATTTCCAGTCTGGATAACGGCAAAAAATCCCGAGAGGGCCCGTGGACACATGGCCGTAAGCCCTATACGGCCCCTGCTTTGCTGCATTGCAAACATATTTTCAGCTCGTCATTCAGCTTTTTTTTTTTCATCTTTCCCCACGTGGGGTGGAATGAAGGTCATCACTGTGGATGTCTGTTCATACAGACTATTAGGTAAGTACATAAAGGAACCTATTAAGGAGTGCTAAAATTTTCTAAGGTCCGGGATGTTCACTGTTGAAGTAAACAAAAATATTTTCATGGATTTTCAGAGCTATTTGAGT
Source organism: Elanus axillaris (assembly GCA_026212715.1). Taxonomy (NCBI): domain Eukaryota; kingdom Metazoa; phylum Chordata; class Aves; order Accipitriformes; family Accipitridae; genus Elanus; species Elanus axillaris. The sequence goes on along the minus strand of JANZLQ010000022.1, from coordinate 26,552,618 downwards.
GACAGCAATGCAGCTCGAGGCCGGATTTTCAATGGAGGGACACTGTGCTCTGATGAGCTGAACTAATTCACACCTAGTTGACTACCAGACCCCAAACAGGTTTTAGCATTGAAATTAAAAAGTACATCGTCTTAGTGACAGTATTTCAAAAGAGCAAAAGTAAGCAGCTGTGGTCTTATTTGCTCAAAGGGCAAAACTGTTTTATGAAAACATTCTGGAAAAAAGCTGCAATGACTCCTTACTATTTTATATTATTTCTTCCGCTATCACAAGTTTAAAACAAATACTGCATCTGATTATCTTAATATTTCAGAAAATTTCTAAATCGTATACTTTCACTTGATTTTAAGGGATTTATGCTGAAATAAAACTAATGGAGCAGAATGGAAAAGCCAGCCTATTGAATCCAAATTATATTCATGCCACATTACTTACATTTATTATGACAGCAAGCTTTCCGATACCTCTGAGGATATTATACCAGATTCCTAAGGAAGAAGACCAACACATAAATTGAAGTAATAGTCATTAAAATTAGATCAATTACATTTTCAGTTAACAGTGTTAGGAGTACTTAAGACTGTGCCGAACTAGTTATATTTTAAATAAAAAAAGAACAAATTATAAGAGATTAAGTTAATGACCTGTAAGCAAAGGGAGCCCAACTCTGTCTTCCATAGCTATGTTGAGGCACCTATTTTTTTGAAGTTTTAAGCTAAAAGCTTCTTTGAGGAAGAGGAAGGCAAGTGTGAGACAGAGGAATGCCAGCATAGATAGAGAAGAAAAACCATGAAATTTCATTCAAACTTTTCAAATGCTTGAGGAGAATAAGAAAGCTACAGATAGGGAGCAAGAACCTCCACACACGTGGTGCAGAACATATGGGTCTACCAGCTTTAAGGATCTACTGGAATCTGTTTCTACACCTTCTTATCACTATTGATCCTACCCCCATTTCAAGAAAGCAAAGCTCCAGTGGAGCCTCTCGATGGGATTTTTCCATTTGCATCTGGAAACCGCATAGACAGTTTCCTCAGCGTGGGCTCTGTGCATTCAAAATATAATACCAACTGACCCCAGACTGACTCAGGTTCAACCTCTCTGGATTTAGGATGAGGATGATGCACGAAGTCCCACAGCTCTGCCCCTTCCCCATCTCCAGATCCCATTCCTCATGGAAGGGTTTCTCTGAAGTCTAGATAAAGTGCTGGTTTAGTGCATGTGGCCGTGCACCCTTGTGCCTGGCCTCTCTGACAGTCTCCTGGTCATTAGTGACAGCTTGGAAATTTCTCCTTAGCTGAAGAACTCGAACTGCAAGATTCAGTCCTGACGGAAAAATCCAGGGCTGCTACAGGTCTGTGTGGTTTGGCCCTGATGAGCCACTCTCCTATTCTGGGTCTGAAGAGGAAGGAAGATGTAGGAGGCTTCACACGGGGCAACAGCCCTGGAAGACTCCTCCAGCCTGGCTGAATCCTTTGCTTGGTAACTAACTCGCACTTTGTATAGCTTTGGTCTTCTGGCACAGCATACACAGGCCAGCCTGGACACAGTACGGAACTGAACTTCAGCAAAAGATGTTATAGTATCAGTGGAAGCAGAGATAGACCTCTCTTTGCTGCCAGTGGTTACCCACTGCCTTTAGCAGTTGGGACCTTCTCCCTTTCCTGATTCTGCTGGTGCCAGCTCTAAAAACCTGTCTGGTTTGTCTGTGGCCATCTCATGGTCTCTGATTTTGGGATGTCTCTGAAAGAAGTGGGGTTCTTTCACTCACTAGAGTGGGACTGAATTGCAATAAATTGCAGTTAACGCCCTCTCAAAAACAGAACCAACCCCCCCCCAAACTAAACCCACAAACCCCAACATC
>JANZLQ010000022.1:26476380-26550746 GCA_026212715.1 Elanus axillaris | reverse complement strand
CATCTCCACCAGCAACCTTAGCCGGCAGTATCAAATAAACCAGCCACAAAACACCCTAGAAGCAGTGTCGTGGTAAAGGCAATACCATGATAAAACACAGCATGTTCTTAAACTCTAGGATGATCCTAGGGCACAAGGATGAGCCAGAGGAAAAACTCTGCTTTATTCATTCAATACCAGAACAAACACTGAGTTTGGTAACATCATAAACTTTTCTGCTCTTGCTGACTCGCTCTGTAATACGAACAATTATTTTAATGACCTTTTTTACTTTTAAGTAACCAACATTTGGGAGAAAGAGCTTCCTCATTACATATATCCATAGCTGTTAGCCCCCCACAGTAAGGGGAGGACTGGTCTGTTGTCACTATACAACAGCAGAGCCCAGTTCCAGCTAGATTCACTGCAACTTTCCAGCTTCACCCTTCCTGCATTCATGCTGAGTAGGGACGAAGGGATACATTTACCCACAGACTTCTGAGTTTCCTCTCATTCCCAAGTGTATTTCTCCGGCCCATTCCAGAGTTATTAAATGCAGAAATTTTTGCTTCTGCAAGAAAACCGCATTGCCAGGAAAAACTGTTGATGTGCACAACCATGCAAGATATTTTGCTATTGTATTGATCATTTTGATTTGAAAAGAGATACTGTTTACTTAATAAAATATTCATCTGAATTTAAAGCTCTGGTCTCTCTATTTTAAAAGTAAAGCTTCAATAAGGTATGACAGTTCACAGTTAAGCCACAGTCTAATGTTTTGAGTTTTCCTATAAATATCTTCCTGTTAATGAAACTAACTCAGCATAATAATATCCTGCCATCAATCTGGGAATAAAAAAACAGGGATAACAATAGCAACGTGCACTCACCTATATCCTTTGCTCTGACTGCTACCGGTCTCCTCAGCTCAGTAACAAATTTTTTTGCGTCTAGACGGATTTCAATGATGTTGTTCAACAAAGCAAACAAAGGTGCCAGCGGGAAGGATGCAACGAACAAAGTTACAAACCCAAACTGAATAACTGAAAAGAAAAAGCAACCATTTCAATGGCTGTGGTCAGTATTTATCGAATGCATCCATCCTCATGTCAGTGCCATCCCCCCAAATCCTAACACGTGCTGGGAGATTAAGTCCCATTTTCCGCATCAGGCACAGTGCCTGACCGCTGCTCCAGTTGGGCACTGAAGGGCCGATTGCGCAATTTGCAAAAGGCAAGGCAAAGTAACCAGAACGACGGGGAAGCTCCTAAAACAATTTTGCCACGGTGAGGCTGGCATGGGAGCGATCTGAAGGAGTGGGATTACAGCAGCGATCGTGTTAGCTCTACATAAACTTGCCATGCTCCACCCGGCAGGTTTTCAGCCCTCACTAACCCCACTGGAAGCTTTCTCTTCTGAAGTGTAGAAACTTACAGGCTTCAAAAAGGACACGACTGATTCTCCGCCTTTACTAGGAATAACTTGCTTCCTACAACCTGGGATCATAATTGCTTTTGTACCGATCCTGGTACTGTCAGAGCCCCATCTTTCTCTTCCTTTGTTACTTCCAAATGCTGATCTCACTAACTGCATCTTTTCTTATTTTTAGGAACTGACAGCATGACCCTATAGTTTGCACCATTGCCTTTCAATCTGTTTCAATTGCTCCGAACATCAAGGTCATCAGATATTCTAATTCACCTCTGCATTTACTGGGCATGCCAATTTTTGGTATTAGAATACTTCATTATCCTTTACCACTATTTTTGCTTAGTCATTCCTTAAAATACTAAATAAAGCTGCTCTTTTAAGACAGATCCTTCAGGAATGTCTGACACTATAGCAAACAGCATTATGTCAAACAGTTTTCAGCCTTTCCAAGACTGAAAGTAGGAAAAGAAATGTAGAGCTGACATCCAGTGCTTAACTTCCATATCACTCACTCAACATAATACATTACTTGGGGAAAAAAAAAAAGTATATGATCTGTCAGGTACAACCTGGCCTACAGGCACATATGTCTCTCAGAAGATTTAGTCCAGATTTCAGTAAACAGAAATAATCTGTGGTGAGAATACACAGTGGAAATTGTCAAATCTGAATTAAGTAACTTATTTCCAATGTAGGGTGCAACTGATGATAAGATATGCCTCACAATCTCAAGTTTATGCCATTTAATCATTTGCATTTGAAACTTGACACTGACATGTCACACAGCTTGAAAGAAAATATCTAAAGCTACAGTGCTAAAGGGCTCATGAACAGCAGAGAGCACAATCCATCCCTGAAGCAGCCAGTGGTTGGCTGAAACATGCTTCAGTCCGAGACTATAGACTTTGATAATGAAGTTATGCCTCATATCCACTGTCCACCAAATCTACAGTTGAAAAACCTCAGCTCTCCATCCCAATTAGTCAGAATAATTATGGTTTAAAATGCCTTCTTTCCACCTCACTCACTCATTTCCATATATTCAGGGGTAAGTCCAGCGAAAGGCTCCAGGTTATAGTCCACTTCATAACGTTGCTTTTTTTTCATGTGCTCTTCATGGTCTAAAGAACGCCGACGCTTTAATTTCATGTATCGTATAAATTTCTTCATTTTTCTGGGGCAAATGGAAATGATTCAGTTAGCATGCCATTCTGGTCACAGTACCCATTTTTCAGTTATTTCACGTTAACAGACACAATAAGCTCCATACGTATTTTCATCAAAACTGCGCAGGAGCCACAATACCCTAAAAGTATCAGGGATCAGCATATACAGGTATAGAAACACAGTTATAATCGAATCACATGTTCAGTATTACACCTCTTGCTAACCAGTAGGAAAGCGACAGATTGTCTAATGCTTTTCAAAGACATCTGCACTGCTGGATGCAGTTGCGGCGAGGCTGCAGGTATTTGCAATACAGCAGACCCAGGCTTATTGCAAAAATCTTGCAGGCAGCCTCTGAACCACGTTCACATCAAGGGACAGTGGATACACAGTGTATTGCATGCATCATAAAAACCAGGTGTTTAAAAAAAAACCTCAACCCCAAAAGTCGCTACTTACGGGATGCCAATCTCAAATAAATTGTTCTGAATCAGCTGCTTGCCCAACATGATAATACTGAGCTGGATACACAACTCCATTAGGCAACCGCCTGGAGCACACTAGGGTGGGCAAAGGAAATGTCAGTCAGAACCTCTGCTGCATCCCCGCGGCAGGGGCAGATGGTTCTCCCAACCCAACGTCATCACAGACAGGTAAAAATGCAATTACCTCTTCCATTCGGAAAGAATGGAAAATATAGACGTAGTCTCCTGGACGTCCAACAAATCTAGGGCACAATGGTTAGAATTATAAACTTCATATGTATTTTATCCTTTTTATATTTGGATCCTAAAGTAATTTGTCAAACTCTATGCCTTTGAGTGGGACCACCTAATGTTTAGTCCTGAAAAAGTGAATGAGAATAATCATCTTTGGTTTTGTTTTAAAGACTAAGTCCTGTTTACTGAGCGAACAACTCAATAAAACCGCAAGTCTTGTGTCCTACAATATTATAGGCACATCTTGGCAGAAATCCTCCAAGGTAACCCTCATTTCTGTTGCATTAGCTGGAACATGCTACACAGAGTATTTATTTTAGCCTTGTGCTTTCATGCTGATTGCAAGAAGAGGGATGATACTTGCTATGATATAAGTCAAGAGTGGTAAATAGACAACGGTAAATAGCCTGACGGGGGATTGTATCTGAACATACAAAGTTATCTCAACAAAATGGCTTTACAAATTTGAAACGGCAGAGTACCAGGTGCCTGCTTTATCCCATGAGGCTGCAGAGTTTTTGGGCCAATACTGAGGAGTTTTGAATCAGATGTACTTTATCATCCAACTATGGTCTTAGCTCAGTTACAGCTGTCTCATAAGCAACAAGTCAAAATCCTGCACAGCCTTTTGCATTACTCACCGGCCTTTGAAGAAAGCAACGTAGAAAATGGGTGTGTAGGCATTGACAAATTTCAGCAGGAAAGCCTTAAAAATGAGCCGCTCTTCAAAATTCTTGTCAGTTTTTGGCACCTCTGGAACCAATGTGACATGGATAAGAAACGTTAAGGAATTATCCTACCTGAACAGTTCAAGATCTTATACACGTGGACTCTGAAAAACATCAGCCATCTTTTAAACAAAGAGGCATATATTTATAGCAATATATATGTATATTTATAAGCGGCAATATGGCCTCACTGAGGTCAGTGGTCAGCCTGCTGAGGATCTCATCGTTCAGATGTGTTACAACAGTAATTCTAATTTCATTCCGCATCTGGCTGACCTCCACGACAATCATTTGCAGATGGACAAGAACTTATCTGAAAAAGGTTTCTGGACCTTTTGTCACTTACGATTTTTGGAAATGATTCAAAAAAATTTTTTCTACAGTATTGTTTCGCAATCAACAATTTTGCATTTCTCAACATGTCTTATGCCAATTAAAAAATGGCAGAAAAAGAAAATAGTAATTGCATGATACAGAAGAGTGAAGCTCAAGATTAGGTATAGGTATTTCTGCTGCATCCTCATCCCCCATAACTGGATTAGCGATTAGCACTACCACTGCTGAAAGAAAAACTTTCAAAATAAAGCCAAATCCATGTGCACTTTGGTATTTGTAAGTAGCTGGTTAGGATTTTAGCTGCACATTTGAATTTCCTGGGTTTGCTCACCACTTTGAAGTTAATCATGAAAGCCAGTCGTTTGGGTCCTCTCATTTAAAATCGCTCTGAAAAATAGCAGTTGAGGATTTAAACCTACCGATCTGAGTTAGCCACCTTGCGATGCAGCCGTATACTTCATCCAGGATGATGATGACAACCAAGTTGATAATGACTGCTGTGGCAGTGACAGTGACCCTAACACTTGAGCGGCCCGAGGGCGTTGAACTGATTGCTAGTGCTGCTGCAGTTGAGATCCTGTATATGATGACTCCAAACACTATAGCGAACGTCAGCCCAACCTGCAAGTAAGAATAGCACAGCCTCTTATGAAAGATTTAACTATAAATACTTTGCTTGGGACTTAGCAATGGCCTTAAAAATGGGCCCCATCCCAAGTCCACCCAATTCTGCATCAAGGCTCTCAATTGGTTTGATGAACTGTGGGAAAAGATCCTCTTTTGCTAGTAATTTGATCATCCCATGAAAAAAATGATACAAAGATGCCACAAGCACATGCAAAAGGCTTTTTTTTAAAGGCTCCAAATGCAAACTACTTGCTTATATCAAAAGTATTAGTGGGCTTCCTTTCAGCCCTTACAGCAACAGCATATATGCATGGGTTTGCTTTATTATAAAAGAAAGCCAGGGTTGAAGCAGAGAGGAGTATGTCAGCTTAAGTCTGCACACAAGCCTTTAAATACCCTACACAGGTTCACTATGCTGTCATAATCCCCAAGTGAAATTAAATCTGAATAAATCAACGTACTTCCTGGCAACATAAAGGTGCACAAAATCTTACTCAATTTTTCATTGCTTAAATAGAGGAATAATTTTAAAATGTGATTCTTATAAGGTACTGATTCTTCAGCTGAGAAGATGAGATTTACTACATTTCCATTCTCTGAAAACACAAATATTAAAAAAAACCCAAACACCAAACCATAATCCCTATCCCCCACCAAAAAAAAATGCTGAGTTAGTCCAGTGTATTCTACCTTTGGAAAGGGCCTAAGATTTTTTATTCATCTGCCAATCTGTTCCATGTCTTGGATTATTATTATTTCCTTCAAAATTTGCTTTAAATGCTGATGCTTTATCAGTAAATGGAAAAAGGCTGTTCTTATCATTATTTTACCTTTTTCTTGAATTAAGCGCTCTGTTTGCAATTCTCCTGTTATAAGGTATAACCCCAAATTTGACTGATGTGTTAAAATTCCTTGCAATCAGGATTGCAATTGGCCACCTCATTTATTTCCAAAAAGTTTGGTATAAAAATGAGGCCATTCTCTACTTTCTGACTATTTTCTGAGAGGACTCTCTATACTTTTTAAGTTTTGCCCCATCAATGGTGGTGGTAATTTCCATGTCCATGCCCTCATTTTTCCCCTACCCTATTTAGGTACTCTTATTTCTTTACTGCAGAGAGAGAGCAAAGTAGAAATTCAAGCTCTTGAAAAGATTTTAGATTATAAAACAATAAAATGCTCCAATTTTTTCACCAGGGAAAAGCCATTGTGAACCAAATCAATCTGATGAAGTCTGTCTTTTTCACTAACATTTCCATCACTTCTGTTTAGACAATGACTTGGTAACATAAATTTCAATTTTTTTCTGTGTGATGCTTACCATGAAGATAATGCCAACAAAGTTGGTTAAATAGGCTGGAAAACGATCCTTCCATGTCAGCTTTTCTTTATCTGTCTAAAATTTGGGGAGAAAAAAAGGGTACATTTAATAAAGATGGAGTGTGTGATTTTGCACGTGACAAAAACAGAGAGGGGGAAGAAAAGGCTAGCAAATACACAGCCAGTTAGAAGATGCAAAACCACAGTGTTTACAGTTACAATTCCACGCAGGCAAATTGTTTACTCCATATCTAGGTTCAAATTGGTCAAGCGCCTGCACTGTGAGTATAAATAAACCAGATTTTTCTGTATACTTTTTGAAGGAAACATGCAAATAGGCTGTCATAAACCATGAAGTAAGATCTCTCTTACTGTTAAATATTTTCTTTTGCTTTCCCCTAGAAAAATTCTCCTTCTTCCTCTCTCCCTCTCCAGTTATATTTGCAGCTTTGCAGTTGCGCAACTGGTTCCACTGAAATACAGTGTAAGTACGCTCCTGAGCGACTCCAAGATGAACGCACAGTTGACAGGGAAGATCTTGGTTTTGTGTGTGATAAGACTTGAAATTCCTTCAATATGAGCGATTTTTAACTACCTGACTATCCACGTGGTATTCAATGGACCATTTCAATAGGAGTTAAGATGCACACGTAGAATAACCCTTCATAGGATACCCTGAATCCAGTCAACTAGGTACTGCCTGAACATGGCTATAAAAATTTAATTTAGAACAGTATTGCTCATCTAGGGTCCTTCATAAACTTTGATGCCGGGAATTGTTTCTAAACACCAGAAAATAAACAACAAAAAGAACATTATGTAAGATGATGCACACATTATAATGAACGTAAAAATATTAATCAAATTCTATTTTTATTACATGCACATTGTCTCAAGGAAGTGCAAGCAACTCTTTCAACACACAGCCCATGCTTCACTGCAAAACGTAACGTCAGTCCCGGATGGTAAATCTAAGATTAGCCATGCAGTGCCATTCCCAATGCACAGAAACAGTGTCCCAAAGAGTGCTGAAGAAACAAGGGGAGGGAGGGGAAGAAACCCAGAACTGAATGTGAATATTAAACAAAGGTTCAACAGCCAAAACAAATTGATTCGTGTCTTCCATAATTACTCATAATTTGAGTTTCTTCATAAGTTTGAATAAAAAGAACCAATTTCACCCCAGCCATGACTGTCTTAACTCTTTGTCTCCATTTGTTTGCTGTCTCTTCTGGAAAATACCGATGCTTCTGATGGCAGTCAAAGGAAACAAAAAAAGGATCGGGCAATATAGCATTACAAAGAACTGCTAAATTAATCTATATACTCTCTACTGACTCAGTGTACATAGCAGTTTAGCCACAAGTGAATGCTGTTAGTTTGCTTAAGGCTTTGTGTTTCAGCTCTAGGTTAATAAAACAACAACAACAAAGACAAAATATTGCCCCAAATCCTGGGGTAGATCAAGCGATCCTGCAAAGGACATTCCCTTTATAGTTTAGGATTGTGCCATTCTTTTTCCATTATGATGTATAAAGAACGTCCAAAAAGTTTTTCCTTTAAAAAGTATTTTTTTTTTAATTGGACTTCTCTTGAAAAAATAAGAGCAATTTCTTGTTTAACTTCAGGGTTTTTTTCTTTAAGAAGAAACACAACTGTTTCAACAACTGTTGAATTTGAACTTTAACACTCTAGATCCCAATGAAATACAATTACCAAGTCTTCAAGAAAAAAATCCTTTTCTCACGTTTCCCAAATTAGTAACATCCAAATTGAACACAGCCCAGAAAGTTATAAATAGTCTGGTTAAAAAAAAAAAAAAGTCCTCTCTTATTTGCTAAGCTTTCATATTCCAATATTTGGAGGCCACCATTCATTAATTGTCCGATTACCCTACAGTCTTCCACATTTGAGATCTGAATTCCTAATATACCCAAAGGTACAGCAAGTTGCAGGTTTTTAACAGAATACAACAAAGTCTGTATTTGAACATTGTTTATGCAGCACATAAAAGGGCAGCAACCCAAATTCTTTCTCTTCTGCAAGGGATTTTAAAGCAGTGCTGAGAGTAAGGTATTGCCTATGACACTGAACCACTTACACTCAGCATCCTACAGATTAATGGGAACATAGCACCGTCAGCTTTGTAGCATCTTTTAAGAGGGGCCCAACGGTACTCGAGTTACCCAAATATAAGCACGTGACAAAATTGGACACGTTTAGTTTAATGCCAGTCCAATCTATCCAATGCCTCTTAAAGCGTATTTCATGTTAATGCATTATTGCAGTTGTATTTTCATAGAGTTTTCATAAAATCCCAATTTAGGGCATGGTTCCACGCTACTGTGCCACTGGCAACAGATACAAATGAGGAATTGCTGCCAACAGGTTTTGCTTACGCTCGAGCTTTTACTTCTCTCCTTTAAAACGCGGTCATACGAACAGCTGGATTCTTGCAGTTAAGGGGAAATAATCTCTGGTAGGGTGGAAACCAGGATACAGGGAAGGAAAGGAGATTTTTCAGGTTGGTCTGCCACTGACAGAGAGTAATAAGGAAGGAACTGCAGCCTTCAGCAAAAGGGCAGGGAAGCTGCTCATGGGGATTGCGCTGGCCGAGGGCGAGATGCCCGTACCCCTGAGATGACCGGCAGCACCTTTTTCATGGCAATGTAAATAGAAGCTAAAAGCAGAAGTGAGCGCTACCTTACTCAGCGGAATACAACAGAAGTTATGTTTTTAAAAGGTAGAAGGTTATCAAAGCTGGATTTCAGCAAGGAAACTGGTGTTAGTACTCTTCATTAATGCTCGAGTAATATTTTTATTTACAAACAAAGTCTAGCAAGAGAGAACCTCTCCTGAGAAGCTTTAGATACTTAGATTAGCAGAGTAAGATGTTTTGTTACAGTTTTCTCAAACTTGATTTGTTAGCCTAACAGGAGCGCCCTTCAATCGGGCTCAATTAGCTTCCTGAAGCCACACTCCTGTATCTAATTATTAAAGATATTTCTGGACTTAATCAGGTCTTGTGCACTGGCATACATCCAGTATCGCCCATATGCTAGGACCAAAGACATCTGGAATTTAAACACAATGTGCAGTGACTATTTTTTACCTGTTTCTTAGTCTTGGGTCAGTGCCTGCTCTAATGACCTTCTTTTTCAAGTCTTTTATAAGTAAACCAAATGAATATTTTTACCATACCTCTTTATGTCTGTGTTCTTTTCTCAGTGATTTTTCTAAAACTTTAGCTTCATATTCTGCTCTTGGATGATCCTGTGAAATAAGTCATATTTAATAAAAAGCAAAATTATTTATTTTCTATATCAACTACTTATGAACTGTTTGGAGGTTGATTTCCTGATCATTTCTGAGTTTTCTAACTGAATTCTAATTCAGTCGGTATGTCATTCATGTCAACTGATAATTGACTGTAATTTAAAAAAAAAAGTTAAATCCCATATCATTCACAGTTCTACAACAGCAATTGCAGAAAGATCTGGACTCACTATCAAACACCCACATGCAACACAATGTAGGTTAAATTTAATACATGAGAGTATACAGCATAACCTGCAGATAGCATGGTTTATACCAAGTGACGTTAAGCTTGGATTTTAATTACCTATCTTTTCAATAAAAATTAGATTTTGCATGTCATTAACTGTAACTGCAGTGATCCTCAGCTCATGAGGGAAACAGTTATCTGTTGTAAGTATGCAAAATACTTGGCTTTGGGATCCCAGAAAATTGTCAGTCGGGGTCTTCCCCTAATCCTGTCTTGGATAGCATCCACAGATGACCCATGTGCATTGAAGGAGAGGGTGTAGGAAACACTCAGAAGTAAGAGACAGCCAAAAGATTCAGAAAGATTCACGGATTCAGAATTCATGGTAATTATGCATTCACAAAAGATTCAGAATTCACAATTATGCATCGGATGGGAAACAGAACGGAGTTGAAAAAAGTCTGAACAAGTGGAGAGGGGGAGGGTGTAAAGGCAAAGCAATCAGTAGGAGATCTAAAGAAAATCTGATGCTCGAAAAAGAAGAGGTGGAGATCAAAAGATGGCATTCATCAGTAGACACGTAATAAAAAAGGTAGGAGCAATTAAAAAAAAATGTTTTCCAAACCTTGACTGCCTCCTTCAGGAAACCAGAAAAAAACCACGAAAAACAAGAAAAAAAAAGAAAAAAAAACAACAAAAAATTGATTACTGAACTGTTGCAGATCATATTGGATTTATATTTTTTAAATTACATGAAACAAATATAAGTACAGTGGATGGCTAGACACTACCAGAGAAAATCACTCTACTCATGTTCTACAACATATATTAACATTACTGTAAGTACTGTATGAACTAGGTGTCCCTAAAATCACCAGAAGATTAGACACTTCGGGTTTTAGTATTTCACTTTAAACCCTGATTCTTCAACACGATACTAGCTTAAGTTTCACCCCAATCAGAAACAGGAGGGGCTTAAATTCTTTGCCAAACCCATGACTGTATTACCTCACATGGACTACACAAAACAAAGAATAAAATATACTTTATTAACAGCTGCTGTTTTAGCTGTGTTAGAGCTCTGAACTCAGACATGAAGGGGACAGACACTGGAAAGATACAGTTAATCCTTTCTACTTTCATGTATGCTAACAACAAGTTACCAAAAATAAAAGAGCAGTACAGTATCCAGGAAATAAATCCCTATATTCTCTCCCAGTAAAATAGGTATGATCTAGCAAAGCACGCAGCATAGGGGCTGCTAGCATAGTGTGCCTAAATATATTATGGAGGAGATAAACATATTAAGAGGAGATAATTCAAGCAGAAAGATTTTGGAGGTGAGGGGAACAGTAACTGTGCCAGGCTCATCAAGCTGCATAGTGTTAAACCCAGGGCTGGTGAGGTTTTTGTTTCACATGAGCAATATTTGTTGTGTATCTATTTAGAACATCTAGAGATATGACAAGGGCGGTCATACTTCTTTTAATAATAACAACAGTAAAAAAAAAAAAGCCAGCCGCCCAGCAAACAAAGCAGCAAGCGCCTATGCAACCCGTGGGTCCTAGCTCAGATCCCACAGCGGGGTTTTCGCAGCACAGCTCGTCGGATACGATGGGAAAATGGAAGGGACCTGCGAGCCTCCGCTGCCTCGGAACCGCAGTCCGGTCCAGGGCAAGGCTGTCGGGGCTGGGACTGCGTTATGGTCCAGGAAAGTGTCTCCTTTCTTGTAAAGCGACAAAATTCAAAACCAAAAGGTGGGATACAGCTTCTCAGCTGGCTGAGGATGTTCCCTCCTTTCCTTCCAAAACTTCATTAATTTTTAAGACTTTTTTTTCATTTTTTTTAAGACTTTTTTTCATTTCAGCCCTTTTCCCCTTCACGCTATTTATCACATTTAGTATAAACCTGGCTAGGGATATTATTTTTTTTTTAGCACTGTGTCCACCTCCCCCACCACTCCCACACTGTGTCCCTCCCAGTGCCCCAAGCCCACATGTCTGGCAATATTTTCTTAGGTATTTTCCAAGTCAGGGCTTGATCCTGCATCATTAAAGTTAATAGGAAATTTTCAGTGCTTTTTTTACAGTGCTGTAACTTTATCAACTTCAATACATTCATTTCTGATTTACAGCAGCATGAGATGAATGAGGTCCTTAGTTGTTAGCACCCTGACATCAGCCCAGCAGTAAGGTCTGAGCTGTATATTCCATGCCTACGCTGCTAGGTGTGACCCGACTACACACTTAAAAAAAAAAAAAAAAGATTTTGTGGCTATACAACTACATTTCTATGGCAACAAGACATACTAGTCATACCCTTGCTATAAAAACTTCAAATACTTCATGTACAGAGATTTTCCTTTCTTCTAACTGACGGAACCGCCCCAAAAGCAGTTCCCTGCGAGGCAAAGTCTATGGGCTTGGGGCAGGGAGCTATCGGTAACGCCACGGTGCAAGTCAAAGAGTCAGAACTGAAGGGACAAACCTCCTCCTCTTCAAACCCAGTCAGGTCCCACCTGTAGTTGAGACGCATCTGTTTTCTTTTCCAGTGTTCCATAAAGGTGGCAGCTGAAACAACATTTGAACAATTATTTCGACATTTTACCAAAACAAATCACATCAGCCTCTGGGATTTGTCTTCAGAGGTACACTGGCCATGCTCCGCGTTGCCTGCTGTATGTCTGCAGGCTCTTGCCTCCAAAAGGTCTCAGCAGGTGCAATATCATATCATATACTGGGCCAGGATAACTTCATTTTTGCTACTCTTTTATTCAACAGTAATGTCTGTCTGGGAAATACTGATCAACAGCGCTAGTGAGCCAAACTTTTTTATCTAGGCAAGCTGAAAGAAAGGGCATTTATTACATCCAAAGCTTCATGTAGAAAGTTGTCTCCAGTTTTTTAACAGGTGTAAGAAAGTCAGACACCCAAACATAACATCTTTTCTGTATGACTAACGATATCATTGGTCTTCAACCGCATATAATCCCAAAAGCATAAGCCCAAACAAACCTGTGTTTTATCTGTGCAAAATATGAATGATTTAATAGCCTTGTACTGATAGGATAGTTATTCCCTTAAAGATATCAAGATAAGGCATTTTTATATTGTTATAATTACTTCCATCAAGTGGTCATAATAGTATGGTTAGCTCTAATCATCACACCCAAGCGCAAACACTCATGCCAGCATGAAAGCTGCAGGTGGGCAGGCTGTTAAAGAGGAAGCCTTTAAGGGCTTTTATCATTAGAAACACTGCCATTTTCTTTCTGATGGAGAAGACTTTAAGAAAAGAAACCTCATCAAAGCAATTCTTGAGTCCCAATGAATGATTCCGGGTTATATCAGTCTATCTGCCTGAGACCGAGCAAGTTCTCAGAGGACATATTTAGATGCTGGGAATACACTAGTGCTGTATAATAAATAAGTGATTATGAAAGAGGCAAATCTACCAAGAAATGGTGTTCCCAAGGGAGTTTCCCGCAGTGAGTATTAACAGATGTGCTTAGAAAAATTCATATCCAGAAAAAACAGAGCCAGGGAGAGAGTAAGAAACTTGAACAGAGAGGAAAGGACATCCCCATGACTGGAACCAGGCTGGGGTCACAACATTCACTGTGAAACCCTCACGTGCAAAACTTACAACTGAGCCCCTTTACAAGCCATAGGTTTCCTGTACATTGGGATGGCCATAGCTGTATCTTAAGAGGGTCTGTGTCGTGGTCCTGGAATTGCCTCCCTTCTCCCTGCCACCGGCAGTTCTCGTGCTGGGATCTGCAGCATTCACGTACAGCAAGAAATACGGAAAATTAAGAAGTCGTTTGTCAGTGCTACTAGAAATCCTTCCGTGGCACTGACTTACAACGATGCAAAATGAAAAGACTTGCATCTGAAACACAGCCAGCTCATTCCAAAAGCCCTCGGTGAACATGCCAGGTAGAGATGCACTGCTGCTTTGCCAAGAGTACCCGCATTTCCATTTTTTATCTGGGCCCATAAGCAGAAGCAGAGCTTAAAAATTCCAAAAGGTTACTGTCCAGATGATCTTATCTGCATTCTCTGACATTTTTAATGCCATTTAATACCAAACTGCACTGGGCCACAGTCCATGTTTAATGCTGAAGTTCTGACCAGGGCTCAGGTTCGGTGCTATGGCTGTTTTAACGCTTGCATGAGTGGAGTTCTCCAGGGTGTAACAATACCACCACCATGCAGAGAAAGCCTGGCCAAATGGTTGCTCACAATAATACCCCTGAACTTGGGCTAATTTTCTTGCTATGCTAAGGATGCCCTGGGTCACCTGAGCAGGTTACTTGGGTCTGCCACAACTCTTCAACTGTACGTGAACCTAACAAACCTTCTCATTACATGCAGAAGTGCTCACAAATGGCACTGGAGTCTATCTGTGTGCCTACATTTGGAAACAGTCAATTTTTGTTGATACCATTTCCTTAAAAAATAAAGTGCTTGTTTCATTTTTTTTAAAATTGTTTTGAACAATTTCTTCAGAAATGAAATTTCTAATAACACAAATTGAAAATGATGTGCAAAAAGTTTTGATTGTCCCAATTCAAAAAGAACTTTTTTGAAACAATGGTTATTTTATATGGTATTGCACCATAATAAAATTTCATGTTGACCCCGAAGAACTTGAGGAATTTCACATCCCACTCTAAACTCTCATCTCAGATATTGGGCCTGATTTTGTAGAAAGCACAGAAACTGGCTTCTGCCAATCTGCCTTACTTTGCCCAAGAACGTAAAAAATGCATGGAGGGACCCTTAGTTTTTTGCTAAGGTAAAGGGAGGCAAACAGAGTTACTTTTTGGACAACAGAGAATTATGTGCCGAGATCCACATGGGTTCACAATAATGACAAATAAGGGAGACCGAAACTGATACTTGACTCTCCACATGAGAGAATCACACTATTTAAAGTCTCTGACACGGCACCCTGCTCTGGGGTATATCACATTTCTCCCTATATGCTACATGGCAAGACGATCTGTAAGACAGTGATCTCTCCTCTCTGCCACGAAGCTGGTCGAGTTCAACCTCCCCACGCTTCCCAGCTTTCCCGCCGAACATGCAGTGCTCCCAACTCCCCATCATTCCCAAAATCCCTCTGCGGGACCATCCTGGTCCTTTTCCTTACAGTACTCGATAATGAGCTCTTAGCATTGCACCTAAAACAGTCATCTCAAATGGAGACCTTGGCCAAAAAGGCACTGCTCTAAATTGATTTACATTGAATTGTACTCAAATCAGTTCAGATGAATGTTAATGTATGAATGGTTCCCTACATACTAGAACAAATAAAAACTTGGGCTATGGTTTTAGGATTAAATATAATCCAAAACAAGTTATTTGCTAACTCGCAACAAGGCGTACAAGAGGGGCAAACTTCATCTTGTGCTGCTCTCACTGATGCTGGGAGTATGTGGCTATCAAACTTCAAAGCTGGGGGGAATAACGCACATTTCCTTGTTCTCTGTAGTGTCTCTGTATAGAGCTCCCAGTTACAAACATGGGTTTTGGAGCCCATGGGTTCCCTTTCACCTTGCGAGGCCCTCCTGGCCGCAGTGAGGACGACGGGAGGTTCCCCTCCTCCAGCACCCATGCCTGGTGCTGGGCTGCCTGAGCAAGGAGGTCCCCATCCCTTCTCCAGCAGGGAGGAGAAAAGCCCTCGATAACCATTCCTGGAGACACTCTCACAAAGGTTTCATGAGAGGGTTAATGTTTTTAACCACGTCCTACAGACGTGCCAAGAAAGGTTAAGTGATGTGCTCAAACTACAGGAGCAGTCAGCCTCAGAAAAAACACCTATAACATCACTGCTCCTGCTTCATGGTCCACATGCATGATGTCTGCCTGCTGATAAACTTAATTGCATCTCAGAGCACACTCAAGAATCAATCTTGGTTTGTCCTGAGACGCTAAAGGCCATTACACTTCCCTGCGGAGCCCTCCCCGCGACCCCACAGTACATTAATATATTTCTTCTGTAATGTTCTAAAGTGGAAGCTGGCTCTGCAAATAGATTTTTTTTTTTTGGCAAGCTGTGCAATCCTGTTAATGAAATTTTGACATACCATGCAGCAGTTTTATGACAGATGCTTAACAATTTCATTTGACATTCATCTTGCGCAAGTTTTTGAATTTTAGCCTTCAGTCCAGAATATAAATTTGGGGGTGACAGTTTCATGGGAAATTAAAAAAAAAAAAAAAAAAAAAAAAAAGATAAGTTCTTTATATAATTAACTGCCTGAGTATAAATACACTGATTTACCTCTTCTGTTTCTTCCTGTTGTATTTTAAATAATTACAAACTTAACATGAAGGCGTATATCTTCTTACCCCAGAGAGCCATGAAGACTGAGAAGAAGACAGTTGCAGGGTTATCAAACAGATGACTCGCGCGAGCAGTGGCACAAGCCGAGCTCATCTTCCAGTAGCTGCATGTTCTGTCACATAAGGGACACATGGTGATATTGTTTCTCTGGTCACACATTTCCATACTGCAACAAAGCAACCAGGTATGGAAAAAGCATTGTCAGTACAGCTCCATCTTCCATGCTACTATCACCTTTTCTCCTCTGCAGAGCATCTGGTTCTGGTGTGTAGGAGCATGGGATACTACCCTCGCAGTGCTTCCCAGCTCTTGCCCCAGCGAGCAGCTCTGTCTGGAACCTACAGCATTGTAGGGGCTGAAATCCTCACGTGAGGCTGCTCTCTCCCTCCATCCCCAGCCCTACTTCTGTTCCAGGGAATAAAAGACAGCATTATGAGAGGCATAAGGCTCTATGCTTTTTACTATAGGATCTTACGGTTGAAAAATAAATAAATGAATAAAGTCATTCTTGTTTTGAAATACTAGCTACAGCTATAGATAAGGTACAAGGGAAGTGCTGAGTATCAAGAGACTGGAGTTCAACCAATTTATCTTCTATGCACTCCATCTGTAAAATAGCAACAGTGACCCTCCTTTTGACTTTCTTCAACTGTTGGAAGCAGTACAAAGCAATCTTCATGAACAGAAAAAATATCTATTTTTTCGATATCCATTATCTGCTCTGTTACTCAGGGCTCATGGTTGTTGTACGAACTATGTAATTTTCATCTGCAGCTGATGATGAAAAAATAATGCAAAATCATAGGGCTTCAAAAACATTATAATACAAAACTTACTAAAAATTAAAAATAGTAGGACATAAAGATTTTGTTAATGTGACCAAATTGCTTATTTTAGGCATGTATATTCTTGATTCATCTTTATGTCACACAATGCCCTCCTCAGCATTTTATGTGGGAAGCACTAAACCTATCATTAGCAGTATTTTGTTGGTTTGTTTTAACATAATGGTATGAGCTAGGAAAAAAAACCAGAAAAACCAACCACCTGAGCAACCGGCCAAGAATTATTTTTAGTACATCAATGCAAACTCCACAAGTAATATTAACAAAAAATGCTCACGATTTAAAAACGTGCTGCAGTTCTGCTGCCCACTCTCAGCCCTTGGTAGCTCTCCATCGCTTACTGGAAGCAGAAATTGGTGGGACTGCAAGCTTCCCCATCCCTGCAGAGGTGGCTTCATTTTAAGCATGGCTTCCAAAAGACAAAGCATGCCGGGCGAGAGGAGGGAGAGCAGTGGGAGCACACCGTACTCTGGCAAGTGCCAGTTGGCAAACAGAACCGGGAAATCACAGCCCGCAAAGATGGATTGGGGTGTGGGGCTGTGGGTGGCACAGGGCAAGCCCTAGAAACTGGGAGCCCCAGTTTCAGCTTGCTCGCCCTATGTATTAGTGACAAAACATTTCTAGAGTAAGGTAGTGTTTTACTGTGAGTTTCTAGTTGCCTCAAATAATAAAATCTATTTATTTATTTATTTTACCTTGGTATATTCTCATCCACAGTTGCACAGCCGTACAGGAAAACAATAATCCCTACAATTGAAGCTGGAATAAGCATTTGTGTATAAACTCCCAGCCAGGCAAAATATAGTCCAATCTTCTCCCCAAAGTATTTTCTGAAATAAAGTTTTAAAAAGAAATGAGAGAGAGACATGTTTCCTATTTCTTAAAATATAACATGGCTAAAATTACAAATCACAGCTGGATTAAGCATGGACAAGTAAAATCTGATGACCTGTGGGAATTTTTTTCTTCTCAGAGGACTCTCTTTCTCATGATGCTTGAAGTTAATCCAGAGATACAGGTACCACAAAAGCAAGTCAGTCCAACTAATCTTTTTTTTTTCCTCTGTGTTTCTGCTGTGTAAATTTTACCTCTGGATCTTCTGTGAGCTAATCCTCTTTAAAAAGCACCTCATCTTCTCCAAAGAGTCTCAGCTCTCACCACGAGCAAACAAAATTCATTAAAAATACGTCCCCTGCAAGCTTTCACACTAGGTGGGATACATCAGCTTGTTTCTAAATCCACAGAAAACTCCTTTTTCCCTAGTGAACTTCCCATTCTCCGGAGTCCCCCAGGGTGGCACCGAGGGCAGCATCCCCGCAGGGACATCCGCACAAGCGTCGCTGTGCACAGCTTCAGCGCTGCCCCATGGAAACACGACACGGGGGGCTGAACTCTTACCTCACCAGGTCAATCGGCTGATATTTATAAAAGACGCCGTAGCTCGCCCACTCCTCACACAGGAGCTGTAAAACAGAAAGGCAAAAGCTAAAGCAGCTCGTACACGAGGGTTTTCGCCTTTGGTGCCAGCAAACTGCAGAGCTCACGCAGCGGATCTGGTCTCACCGCTTTGTGGTTTCAACCCATCATCTGCCAATACACGCAGTCTGCATTAAGTATTAAAAACAAATTTGATCATTTGGCATGCTATAGTACAGTGATGAATTGCAGTATATTAAAAAGCTCTTCAGCAACTGGACTGATGGAAAACTATAGCAGGGACAGGGAGAGGAGTCCCGATTTTATGATCTGTAGGAGGTATCCAGCAGAATGGATGTGAAAAAAGAATATGCTTTGAGTTACAAGACAGAAAAAGACCAGAATAAACTGGTTTGTTTTCACTATACAAACTACAATATTCACCATCCATCAAGAGGTGCTGTGCAGAGGTGCCTTAAAGGCTGCATTTAAGAGTTTTTCAGCTTTAAACTAAAAGAAGACAATGGTTTCCGCTCATCCTTTTGGTTAGGATATGGGCCAAGGAAAACAATGATCCCCATTAGTGATTTATAAAATTGAATCCCTCACAAGAATAGGTTCCTAAGAGACCTTCAACTTATCGTTTACTTCATAAAATATATAAATAGCGCTTCTGAGATCTGATTTTTTTCTTAATTCAGTTCAGCTAACAGAGCGAACAAGAAATAATCAGTGTGCCTACAAAAAATACTGGAGAAGACAAACTGTGCTCGCTGGCCAGCCAGCCATCACCTCCTCTGAGGTGGGACAAGGGGAAGAGAAGCTTTACAGGTTCTGCTTGTGGAGTCAGGTCTCCCTTTTCAGCTTCTCTCCCTGCTTCAACCCAGCAACATGAACTTGCTAGCAGGATGTTCCTGGACCAACTACTGATATTTCTAGGAGATGCTTTGATGATCACTTCTGTTTTCATTAATTCATCTGGCAACAACATCATCTTTTTCCTCAAATATAAGAGCATGAACTGATTATTGCTGAGGTATTTCTTTCCATTGAACTTTGGGTAAAAAGGAAAAGGAAAAGAAAAAAAAAAAAAAAGGCAGAAAACTTCACAGCTTGGTTACACAAACCTCCACTGGTGGGCGAGGGCTGCCCAACCAGCTCGGCTGTGGAAGAAACTGCAACGGAGAACTGAGACCTAAACCAGTTATCATTACAGGGAAGGCAACGTTACTCATGTTCATAGAAGAACAGACCTAACAGGATGTTATTGCTTAAATCCATAGGCTATTTTACCATGAGAAACTCAACATATGTCAGCCTCCGACGTTTCTCCAGTGAAATGCAGCAAAGCAAGGAAGGGCAGACTGGGAGTCCCACTGCTGCCCATACCCATTCCTGCTTCTTGCATTTTAACACAGAGAAGTCGTACAGCGGACAGCGTTTCTACAGCAGTTTTGCAATTCTCTTGCCAAATCGTTAACACAACTTTCCAAGCTGAACTGCTGTACTTCTCATGCAAATGGTTCAAGTCATTCAAAAAATACAGCTTCTTTACTTTTAGAGAAATATGACGTCAAAAATGTAAGTGCCCTGTGGATTTTCCTCTCTGCAACCCCAAACCATTAATCTTTATTAGTTGCCTTACAACAGTAAGAGCAGAAACTGAAACCTAAAGGCAGGCCTTTATTAAACAGCAACATTCTTGCAAATTTTATTTTAAATCTGCTTTAGGTTTCTTTCAACCACGTTTTCCAAACGTTTAAGGCCCGGTGTTGATGTCTGGGAAACAATTAATGGTTTGCGACATCTCAACATCCATGTGCAATAGCTAAGACCTCTCCTTCTATTATTTTTTTTACTTCATTTTTACAAGCTAAATTTGTGCTGGAAATTAGATTCCTTTTCTGTGATCTCAGCTGGTCAGGCATATCAGGAAAATACTAAGCTAAGGAGATTTTGCATCAGTGCCATGTTTCAGTTTTGTACAACACTTCAAACCAAATTTGTGCCTAAAGTACAAATGAATTATCTCGTTTATCCTGACATTTATCAGCCTGATATTCAAAGCACAGCTTCAAAGACATGATTAGAGATCAGCGCACTAGCCCTAAATATTTACCTCATTTCTATGCCTCAAATCTTTAATTTTGTTGTCAAAAAAGGCACAAGCCTGGCCTAGCACTGGATTAGATTAAAGAAAGCTGCAAGAAACCAGAAGAGACCTGCCAAAACACACCAAAAGATTATTTGAGGGAACTGGAAGTCAAAAGCCAAGGTAAACATTTCCAAACACACAGTGAACTTGTGAAATGAGTGAATTTGGGAGGTTTGAAAAGTTAGTAATGAAGACGATAACCCAGACGCTTTGAGAAAACATGGACTTTCATCCCATTTTTGGTTGAGCAATGTGTTGCCTAATAATGAAATAAACAGGTATCTGGTATTTTTAACACAAATCAATAGAGGGAGGGAAATAACAGTCGCTGTCTTTTGATGAGCCATTTGCGCCTTAAGGCCCAGCAAACCTTTAATTTTGTGCACTTATTTTTATATGACCAACCTGAAGAGCTTTAGATCTACATTTCCTATGACCTGAATGTCCACAGCATTTCTTTGGAGATGGGACCGTAAAACAAACTGGAAAGGCAAAGTTTCAAGTCTGAAACGCCAACATACATGGCACCCAAATTTAGTAGCTCCTCCTGACAGAACTGGTTGTAACTCTCTACTTCAGTTTTTGTCTGATACACAGAAGAAAAGCCTATCTTCTTTAGAGAAGTGTGATGGGGAGTATGTAGTAATTGCGCTCTGAATTTAAGAAATGAACATTTGTGCAGATGGTGAAAAATTTGTTTTTTCTTAAGAAAATTATTTCCTTAGAATTTCTAATTCCTATTCATTTTACTACAATGAACAAATGTCTTTCAGTATACAGACAATAAAAACACAGTTTAAACCACAGACTTATGTGAAAAGCGATGCGATCCATCAGTACACATCCACAGGGCAGTTTCTGGCTGAACAGTACGCATTAAAGCTTTTCTGAGACTGTCTCATTACTGATAAATATTCAATCTTTATCTTCCCCAATAACTTTTATGCTTATGTTTTCAGCTGCTCCTCCCCCCCAAATTCTGAATCTCACACTCTAGATCAGCAGCACATTAATTCAGCAGAGGTTGCAGTGCTGAGACCGGAGCTGGCTGTCAAGCAAAGTAGGATTTATGTCAGATTCGGGTACCAGAATATGACTGATCATAGTCTCATCAGAGCTGGCCTGAAATTACACCATCTGAACTTTCGGAGGAGTTATACGCAAATGCTGTCAATACTCTTACCAACATGGCAAGAAATGTATCGTTATCAAGCTTGGTAATTTATACATATCCAAACTGCATTCCAATTTCGGGCAAATTTAAACACTGGAAAGTACTTCTGTACTTCTGCTGCTTGGCATTTAGTGCCTTTTTGCAATAATTTCTGTGAAATCTTGGCAAATGTCCGGATTCCAACAGGTGACTCTTGCAAATATGTTAAACCCCCATCTGTATCAACTTACTTTTCTGTCATTAGGTTCAACGTTTTCACCTTCATAGTCACCCTTTAAAAAAAAATAAAAAAGAAAATCTGCATCATTCAGTGAGTCATGCCGAGAGCTGCTATGCAACTTGCATACCCATGTATCCTACTCACTTAATGCATCAAAACCAGAAAAAGCAATCTGTAAAATAATGCTGTATTTTAGGAGTTCATTTGTCATGGCACACTTTGTCTTCTGTCATCAGGCACATTAAGAAAGAGTAATAATATCTGTCACTGGGGAAAAAGGAATGAATAAGT
Organism: Elanus axillaris; assembly: GCA_026212715.1. Taxonomy (NCBI): domain Eukaryota; kingdom Metazoa; phylum Chordata; class Aves; order Accipitriformes; family Accipitridae; genus Elanus; species Elanus axillaris. Next base: position 26,528,479 of record JANZLQ010000022.1, on the reverse strand, counting down.
GATAAAGGTGGCCTAAAAATGTCAAGGGAAAGGATGCAGTATTGCCACGGTATTTGGGGTTCAGCTCAGTCCACTTGAACGAGAAGAGAGCAGCTGAGAGAGCTGATCCCTACCCAGACTCTCCAAACGCTCAGGGCTGATTAGATTTAAGGTTTTAATTTGGAGCTATTTTTAAATATGATAAAGGAATAAACTAAGACAATAAATAACTTATATACAAGACTATCAGTAGCTGTCCAGAGACGCGAGACAAGTACATGCAGAGAAGTTTGTTTAACCTTTCTGAATTTCTACGCAATATTGCTGTAGTTTGAGTGCTTGACATTTATGATAAACATCAGGCAGATAAGGAGGCTGTTCTGGTCTCAGTTACACCGAGATAAAACATTCACAGTCCTGTATAAAACCAGGGTGAGTGAGGGGAGCAGAAAACTAGGAAGACACACTTCATCTTCACATCCCATGCCAGAAAACCGGCACCAGGCTCAACAGCCCTTGTACGCTCAGCCAGCCAGTACGTCGTGAGCAGCATGACTGCCATGACCCCTTGACATCTGTCAAGCCTTTCTTTAAGGGTCTAGCTAAAAGCATGTCTTTGTTGGTTCTAGTTGTACCTTGAACCTCTAAGTAAAAGTGTCATCAACTGCTGTGCACCTCTGGCAGGACAGGGATCCCCAGCTCAGGTATGAGTGCCACCAAAATTCCCTACCTCTCTCTAATCCTCTCAATGAACACTATAGTTGAGCACACACTTGACATCTTACTGAACTACAGATTTCATCAGTAAGAAGGTCTGCTGTCACATCCAGTCCCATAAAATATGTCACTTCAAATTCTTATGGTTTTTTTCCTCCAATGGCAACCAATCGCACGGACACGCAGCTACTGGCATCTCTCTACGAGCAAGGGGGATGCTGGGGGATGTGGATGAGGGAATCTGCCACTCAGTGCCCCAGGAATAAATATGTTTCCTAGCACTGATGCCAGGGACCCCAGGAGCAGAAGATCAGAAAATAACAGAAGCATTTCATTTGCTAAGCCACCAAAACAACTCTTCCAATGTTACGTTCAAACATCACTTATGATCGCCACAGGTAGAACTGAGGTGGGGAATTCATTAAAAGTAAGCAGGATGATGGAAACAAGCTGCAGAAGTTACTGCAGTCGTGACACAAGCGAGCAGGAAGTCAGGATCCAAACCACTCGTGTTTGGGATGATGCCATTAATACGTAACACATTAAGGATTTCTTGGTGTCAGATAGTAGACATGTAAAATATATTCCAACATCACTTACATCATGCAAAGGATATGCAGCACTGTAAACTCCATTGGCAAGCAGACTGGTGATACCTTTAAAAATAAAGACATAATAGTTATTTACAATTTCAGGGTTAGACGGTCTCACTTTATCATCCTTCCTGGAGATTTCCCTCAAAATAACAGTCATTTGGTCAGATAATGATTTTCCTGCCATCTCATTCCTTCCCATGTAGTTTCATTTTTAAACATATAGGTTATTAAACATGACTCATTTTATGAAATGGAAAACTGCAGAGAGCAAGAGGAAGTCATATATATTTGAGAATCAAGAATTAGAAGCCAATGACTTGAAATTAGTCATTAAAATAAATTACATTTTCTGAAAAGTCAGTTTGATTTAAGGGCAAGCCTGCAGATTTGAAAGTGTGTAGCAGAAGGCTCGATCACAAGAAGAATATGGCTGGAATTGATGGCATACGGGAACACGCATACGCACACATCATTCGCACAAAGTTTTGAATTCAGATTGCAGATTGATTAGAGAAATTGTAGGGAAAGCCTTTGCAAAGACCTTGGCGTAATACTTACCATATTTACCACATTTTCGTCTTTTATTTAAAAGTGTAGTTTCCTTCTTTCTTCCCTCTCCTTTCCCTGTTTACACATCCGTTTATTAGTGACATGCATGAGGCTGAAAGCAATTAATGCTTCATCTATAAAGGTATGCAGCATAAGGGACTTCGAGGAGCCCTGCCTTCCCAGGTGTGGTATTGCTCCTTAACTTGAGGCTAGAGTACGGGAGGCGAGGGTGGATGGGGAGGAATTAACGTCTACATTTGGAGGAGCACAACGGCGAGGGGCTCTTCGACGCTGCGGCTCGCTGCACCGTTCCCAAAGGTCACTTGGGTGGAACCAGACCTTTGAGGGCTGTAGCACATTACTTCTCTAATGTTCTTGCTGCAGCTGCTGGCGTTAATATAGCTACTTCCAATTATGGAGTATTACCCACATCTGAAGGTGTCGTGTTATCTGGGAGGATACATTTGGGGATTCAACGAACCAGGCTCGGGTGCTGAATCAGAGCTAAGTCAAGTACTTGTCTTTGTGCAAGGCTCAGCTGATTAATGCCAATGGAAAAAAAAAAAAATACCTGGCCACTGGCATCGTGGAGAATTTAAAAGAAAGGGCTTAGGGAAAAAAAAAAAGAAAAATGATGTGCTACAGTGTGCTCCATGTTGCCCATCAGCTCATTGCTAAGAAAAGAGTGTGGGACTGAATTGGAAGGAACAGTGACTATGAACCAGCAAACAGCTCACTGTAGGTTCACTGAGACATTTTTGATTGTTCTTCAAATGAGAATTTTTCAAGTTCATTAATATTTTGAAGATACTAATCACCTGCTGGAGGAACTGCTCCAGGAGTGCTCAGTATCCTGCAATATCATTAATTTTCAAAGTCCCAGTTAAGATTGTACAGTACTATGAATTGCCTGCAAATGTTTCCATGCTTCTGGCAGAAACAACTAGTGAGCAGATAAATTATTTTTCTAGGGCTGTGCAACCAACAGAAGAGCTACATAGTACCCTTCTACGTATCAGTCTTTAACAACGAAGACTGATTCACATTTTCACAAATTTGCAAAATAAATAACAAAGGCTGCAATGGGGACCTGCCTTTTTCCTGCTGGGCAGAAACGTTGCAGCATTATCTGTGTTTGCTCAAATCTGTTTGCAACCTTTGCTCGGTTGTAACCCAGCGTTCCAGTGCTGAAACACAAAGGACCCGATTGAGTTATGCTGAGTATACCCATGGACAGGCTGGCCTAATGATATTTCCATTAGGTATACCGTGCGACCTTGCCAGTCTCAGGTAGAAGGACAATCCAGGAATCCTAACACTTTACTTTCCTTTAGCCTCTGCCTTATTCAACTAATCTCTAATGTGTTTCCCATTTCTGGACCAAAAAAAAAAAAAAAAAAGAAAGAAAGAAAAAAAAATAAATCAAGTGAGCAACCAACTCCAAGGCAAGAATTCAAACTGAGCTGTATGACCTTCCCCTTTCAAGAGTGCAAATATGTAATTTCCAATGAAAATGATCCAGCATCAGACTCGTAAAGTGTCCTGAAAGTCACAGATTAATTTGGATTTCCCATGCTAAAGGGAAACAGTACTTCTGTTAATACTGGCTGAACACCAAAATTTAGTGTATATAAGGACTCAACAATTGCACATTGTATGTTGTTACTTCAACCAAAGAGTCAAAGCATGAAAATCATTTCTGGCATAATTATTCTTCTATTATTTGATGTATTTCTAAGCAGCTGATGGGTCAATATTGAACAGAACTACCTGTAATTCAAGTTCCCATTGTTTTATTTAACTGCTTGTAGGCAAATAAATGCTATAACAGATTCCAACAGTTATCAAATGTTTTCTCCCATGTCCATGTACTTCTCATACAAATTTGTTTCTGTTGGTTGTCTGTTAAGAAGCTTGGGTATGAGGGAATTCAGCCTTCCACCTTACATAATTTGGCTCACCATTAACTATTTGTTAACTTTGGCCCCACAGTCAAGTATATACCTATATATCACGATACGTATAAAATAAGTATGTAACAACTGAACAGGAAAAGCTGCCAATGAATCTTTAAGGTGACCAGATTTGTAATTCATGTTTACCCGTATTATAAATTCAGTTCTTAGAGCACAAGCCCTAAGGCTGAAATCCTAAAACTACTGGCCATGGCAGCACAAACTTCATACCCTGTGACTTGCAACAGCTGTTTAGAGGGCTAAGAGATGGGCCAGCTTTGAGTGCATGCCTTAGTCCTTGGCCGCTCCACCAGGTTAATCCTAGTTCCACTTTGGACAGTGTTTTGGGCAGTCGTCAATTAAGACCATTTCACTCCAATCACTGACAAGCCATCCCACAATAAAAATGCAAGGTTCCTACTTAAAAGGAATGGGCCAAGCCACAGACTTTCACTGCAGTTATTGAAATTCATGGTAATACCCTCATCCACTTCAGTGAGTGTAAAACTGAACCGACGCAGAGCACATATCATCCACTGGTTTATATCATCATCCCGTCCTGCTGCACGTCACGTAACTAACATCTTCAGGGGCTAGATGCTCACTTACCATTTAATTTAGAGTTGAATCTATAAATTCACATTTGAAAAAGTTCCAAACAGCTACGTTAATTAAATTAAATTTCCAAATAAAACAATTAGATCAACATACATCAAATTAGAGAGCAGGGTAAAAACCTAAACTCCACAGCCAGTTACAACTTGCAATTCTTTTCAATATCTGAAAATGATATCGATCTTAAAGCTAAATAAAGTTCCTTACCCATGCTATATTTTGCTTTGGTACATGTTGTTCTTTTCAAGATTTCATAGACCTGTAGAAGTAAAATAAAAGAAAGGTAAGGGTTACTTCAGATACTGCCAGTGAAGAGCACAACCTTTTTTTGCATACAGCTCAAATATTGGCAAAACCAAGATGTTGATGAAGTTATCATTCTTTAATAAAAGTCATGGTATTCAGGAGAGCAGGGCTTAAAGATTTCTATGCTGAATTATCTGTAGAAGAGAGAAAAGCTTAACTAAATTGCCAGCTACCACGATAATTGACCAGGGGAAACAGGGTTACATCTAACCACTCACAGAACAGAAACGCTATTTTTGCTCGTATTAGACACCGATCGAAGAGCAGAAGCCCTCTTCTACCCGGCCTAGGCTGGGTGCTGGGCCAGCTCTTCCCTCGCCTCTGAGGGCACAAGCTGGCTTCATCCCAAGGACTTCAGCAGAGCTTCGGGCTCGTAACGTGTACGCAGCACACAGCTGTTCATCAGAAACTGGACTAACACAAGCTGACCTTAAAACTTCTAAGCTTGCGTGACCTCGCTGGCAAAACAGATGTATTTATTTTACGGTTTATTGCATTTATTGTCAAATAACCTTTGCACATCTCAGCACACCACCCGGGCGGTCAAGCTTTCGCCCTGCGCTGCTCCTGTGCAGCGATGCTCTTGGGCAAGGCCAGCGGGAGGCTGGCAGGGGAGCGGGCAGCAGAGTCAAAACCATGGGCAAAGGCACCTGCTGCCCCTTGCCTGGTCTGTCTGTGGAGTCATGGAACAGTTCCCTGGGGATGCTCGCTAATCCGTGTGCTCACGGCTGCTGCTTGCCCAATTCATGGAAGGAAACGAGCGAGGAAATAGGAGGCAAGTCCCGCAGCTCATCTGCCTGATGCTGTCTTCTAACTCCAGTGAGTTTAAGGGTTGTCACGGGGAGATTGCCAGTTACATAAATTTTTTTTTTTTAAATAAGTAAAAGGTCTTTGGCTTAGTTTCTATTCATCAAAGATTCACAGGGAGTGACCAGATTCCTGTTCGTTTTGCAGTAGGCGGAAGAATCAATATTTGCACTGTGGTTTAAAAACACATAAGAGAGGCAGGAGAGAACTTTAAGAAACAAGAATACAAAGAGAAACGCACGCAGGATAAAATGATGCTGGGAAACATTCAGTATGTCTTTTATTACTGGGTGATTTACAGGGATTTCAAACAAAGCAACAAACTATCACTATTATTGCTATATATGCCCGGTGTTCCCTGAGTGGTTTAAAAAAACCCCATCCCTCCTCTTCCTCCCAGCCTCTGCTAAGAGCTCCTTTTGCTTCAGTCCGTGGTTCAGTTAGTCTTGCTCACCCACTTGTCCTGTGGTGCCATTTTGTCTTGCTACCTTTCTCAGACAGCCCGTTGTCATGAATTTTAACCCTTCATTTGCTCCCTTAAGGTTCTTGTACTTACAGGTTTTTCTACTGTATATCTAGGCATATAAAATAAAGTCTACAAACAAAAGCTATGCTTTTTTCCCAGTCTCAGGTGAAATGCTTTATCGCAAATAAACCCATTCAATGTTTGTCTTTTCCTTTTCCATTTCTGTGCTGCTGCGCCTGCCTTCCCTGGTCAAACTCACCTAGCCCTGATAACCTGCGCTCACATCAAATCAGCGCACTTCAGGCTACAGGGAACTACATCATGGGGTCCGCACACTGGAATTTCAAAGCAGGAAAGGGAAGTTAGATATCTTACACCCCTTATCACTGTAGCAATAAAAGGCAGCTATAATTGCAATACAAGCTCCTTCTAAAACCACTTAGCATCCAAAAAGGCTGATGTTAAATATAAGATAAAAGCATGCTCACAGTCACATTCCAAAGCACCGATTAGCAGCAGTGGAATGGGGCAAAGAGTCCACATTATACTTTGAAAAGTGTTGCAGCATTTGCTGCTTGGCATGGTCCCTTCCAACTGCCCTGGATGTGATACGAGCTGTCCTTTCAATTCCCCCCTCAGTGGCTATAAAGGAGGCTACGCCTTCTCCGCTCTATTTTGTGTCCTGTAAGTCACAAGAAAGCACTTAACATGTAGTTTGTGATACCGTATTTCTGTATTAGGCTTTATTTCTGTAAGGGAACTCCTTAAGTTTAAATACGAGAGGAAAGGTCCCATTCTAGCACTGAAAGAGAGAAACTTTCCAACACAAAGGTGGGAACAGCTCAGCCCAGTTCCCGTGCTGTGTGTATGCACATCACACTCCTTGGCGTAATAGGGGTGAACAGATGCATAAACAACCAGAACAAGATGCAATTTTCTGTCCTTGTTGCATTCACTTCGCGTAAACTTTAATGTTAAATACAAATCGTAAATAATGTTAAATAAAAATCATAAACTTCAACACTTGTAACACCATTCTAGAGAATTGCCCCCAAAAGCTATAAATAATTTTCCCTGTAAATATCTGGATGTTTCATTAGAATTTGTCTTGGGAGATTTCCCAGCATTTTACAAAGAGTGCAATGTATCGTTACAAAAAGGTAAACGAGTCACAAGGGTTGCAGGTAGCTGGTGGCAGAACCAGCGGTAGAATCGAAATCTGTTCTTTTCTGGTGATATGTCTACTAAGAAACTATGTCCCAGATTAACTGTGAACTAGAAAGATGCAAATTATTTTCCAAAAGGCCGCAACCTGTTAGCATCAAACACTATTCAGCACATAAGCTAAAGCTGGAAATGCTTTACTTACAATTTCAGTAACTGATGTCACAGGTGATGCCTGCCGTTTAGTTAAGAAAGGCAAACTTGCTACAGGCCTTGTACTAAAGCTGGCAAAGGGGCTATTAACACCATGACTAAGGCAATATCCACCATAAATTATTTATGTACAGTACTTACTATAGTGCTTCTCGTTTTGCTGTCAAAGAAGGAATCTCTGTCAGACAAATCAAATCTGTTAAAAGATTAGGAGGAAGCCCATTAGGTTAAAAAAAAAAAAAAAAAAAAAAGCCAGTAATTTCCTGCTCTTGTTGACCTCTTCAATATTTTAATTTCTCCTGGGGATCTCTCATAGCTAACATTAAAGACTCGCTTGTAGAAACCTCATTAAAAAGAAAGTCCACCCCAACTCTCATATTTTAAAGAAGCCGCTTATATGTTTTACTACGTTTATATATTTATAGGTTTTTTTCTGCACGAAAGAGACTGTTGATGCTCATTTAAGTTGAATTCCTGACCACTGCTGGCCTTGAATTTCTCCTAATGATGTTTACATTTTGCCTGCACCTTAAACCCTGCGAGGCCACTCCTGCCTCCCTTATTCGGCAAAGACACAGGTGATCTCACTGAAAAAAGCCACCACTGCAAACAGCATAAGGCACATCCATGCCTAAGCCTGGGAGCATCTCTGGGGCTTTCTCTGAGCCACCAAGCTCCTTCGCTGTAGGAACATCCTCCATGGGATAAACATATAAATACTCTTCTTGCAAGTCCACGGAACACGTCGAATGTCATATACGCTGACTGGCCCAACTGAACTACACAACTCCATCAGCGTTCTGCATCTCTTTATTAAAAACTAAACCCCTCGTATGTATAGTGAAGAAATCCTGCCCTGGGACTGATATTTGTTCCAGCTGGCACGTACATAAACACAGCCTTCAAAGCTTCTCCCCTGGGATGCCGGCCAAGGAAGAGCAGCAGCAAAGCAATCCTGGGCAGTCGAAACTCTGGCTGGGCCCCACCTTATGATTTTTTCCTACACCCACGTTTACAGCTAGTCTTACCGATCTGATATCGATGGCAAAGCTACCACTGACTTCATAGCATTTCCAAAGATGAGGCCTGCTTGGCAGAACGTGTGTGAGCTGCCCATAGCAGATGACTGAAATTATTCTGAAATTTATCAACCCACATCTCTGGCTACAAATTTTACTAAGCGTTTTATTTTATGTGGAAAAGAGACTATTGTAAACCACAATATAAATCGTGTTTGGCAGTCTAACAGTTGATGTGTAAAGCTATATAGATATGTATTATATACCACAGCAGCAGCTAAAACACACAAGAGATTTAGCAGAGGGGCTCTGCAAAGCCACATTCCTCAACAGTGCGGGGGGTGGGGTGGAAGTAAATTTACTGCAGAATAGAAATACTCTTTACAGTAAGCCCTAACAAAGTGTTGGCGTTCATTTTCCCTTTCACCTTCTGGTGCCTTAGCTGCTATCAGGAAGGCTGGAACCTGTTGACATGGACGTTTACACCAAGCTTTCACTTACAGGTGCTGCTTCTCTCTGGAGAAGGGGTAGGAGAGGCGCTTCACCGTCTGAGGTTTGTGTTCTGCTACTTTTGGCTGGATGGGCTCTGTTATTTTTTGAATTACAGAGTTAATCTTTTTCAGAAGACCATGGGTCTGATTGATCTGATACATCTGAGTGGGCAAAGAGAAAAACAGTAAAACTTTATTGCTTTTTCATTATCCATAAGCGAAAGTGAACTGTAAGGCATAAACCGTCAATTAAATAAATACATCACAATAAACTATCAAGGGCTATAGTCCACCTTCTTGAAAATGTTCAGAAAGACATAGATGGATGGGAAAGTCAAACCAAGGCAAGCAGAGGAAGCCTATTCCTTTTCCTCTGAGCCAAAACACGGCCCATGTTTGATTTCAAATAATCAGGCTGGGGTTCAACAGAGAGATACTCGGCACTGGCTCCTCAGACACCGGCTCCTCTGGCATTTACTATTTTCTTGGTGCAATGGGACAAATAAATGAAGGAGCAATAGAGCCCCTGTGCAAAATGACAGAAGCGGTCTCCTCTCCCAGGTGGCTTTCCTCGGAATATTGTACAGGTTTCAGGAGCTTCCTCTCTTCCGTATAAAGGAATCAAAATATCTTGAACTGTCTGTTGCAGTTCTGTTAGCACTAAATGCAGGAATTGTGTTAGCAGGTCACAAAAGAGGATTACATGCTTCCCTCTCTGAGCCACAAAACCTATGTGCAGATCCAGGGCAGGGCTCCCACCGCAGGAAGATGCTCGGCTGGAAATAAGGTTTTCGGGGTCTGAGGATGTTCTCAGGCACACTGCCTCTCCCGGGCAATGCCTGCAGGCTTACATGGCCTCTTTCACACAAAAAAACCCCCGCAAAATGCCCAGCCTAGCTTTTCTTTTGTGGCAAGGCAGCTTTAACCACAGGATGACAACAGGCTTTTTTTATCTAATTGTGCTTCTGATTAAAATTGGTGGTAAGTGAGGCAATAATGGGGATTAATATGAAATCCAAAACAAAAGTGTGGTTTTAGTGTTGTAATAAATGACACTGGGCTTTGAGACTGTCTCTTGCTCCATTATAGACTTCCCTCTGCAGTCTGGGACATGCACTTAGTATGTGTTTAAATATTAATTCATCTCTAAGCTATGCTCACTGAACAGGTAGCTATCTATCACAGATGATTTAGAATTGATGAAAATATACTGTCATTTCTTTAATGATATTTCCAATATCCTGAAAGGTAATTTATGTTGGGGTAGAGTAGTTCCAACTCCTGCTAGTATGACTAGCAATATATATGAAGAGTCACTAAATTCAGCGAGACTACTGCACACAAATTGTTAGTCTTACATTCATTTTTAGCAGTCTAGCATTTGGGATGAGAAAAAACCCTCCAAAATGCACAGATAAATTTCATCATCAATTGCAACTTCTTTTAAAACATGCTGAGAGGATGAGGCATTGTATGAAATCACTCATCTTGTGTACAGATAGCGGTAGTGGCCAGGAACTCTTAATTTCCATTCCTCCTTCCAATTATTCTTTCTGCTGTCCCAAGCAAGCAAGTTTGTGACTCTAATTTTCTGTACAGATTCGTTAACTATTTTAAAAATGCTTGCGGGAAGAAAAGTCTTCCTTTGTAAGTGATGATCCCAGATGAGCATGTGTTTAAACTATGCCTTCCAGAGGAAGAAAAGAAAATCAGGACTCACCTTTTTTGTGGGCATCTTGAGCTTAAGAAATTCTGCCTCTCGACACAATACATTCCACGGTGCATGTATTTTTACAAATCCAATCCCATGGATTTTAGTCTTTAAAAAAAGCAAGAAAAGATGTTACTGATAAAAGGAAACAAAATACTTTCCCCCTTGTGTTTCATACATAAGGAACAAACTCTATTACCGCCAACACGATAAATCTCATTTGTTTGAGACAGCTAGTTTCTAACAACAGGACAATCACTGAACACCTCTCAGTGCTGAGCTGCTATAGAATGTGACTCAAAAATGCTATTGTCTTCCAGAATAATTACCACAAGGTTAAACAGATAAAAATTGTTTGGGAGATAAAAGCTAATGACCATGGACACAAATACAGACTAAGCCAGTTAAATTTGAAACATAGGCATCCAGCCAAATGGTATGATTTCTTGAGTGCGTTGTAATTAATGGAGCTGAGCGGGTCCCTGCTGCCTCCTAAGAGCTGCTCAGTATCTCAAAGGACCAGAACTTCACTGAGCAAGAAGCAGCCTCAGATACAGATGTGAATATCTACATTAAAACATTACAAATTTTAATTAGGAAAACCGGTAGGAAGAATTCAACAAAACAAAAGGAAAAAAAAAGAAGATAAAGGTTAATGATAATATTAGCGGTATGCTTGGATCCCACTCGTTCTCTGAGTTCTGTTCTAGATGGCTGGACATGGGGGTTTGCTTCTGGCACTCCCACATACACCCGTATTTACTACCACAGGAGTAATCATTTCTCTGGATAAATTATATCAAACTAGCATGCATCCAGCAAACAGAAGAGAAAGAAACTTTAACAATTCTTTCTAACCTTGCTGCTCTACAGACTCAGGGAGTGGTTATAATCACTAACTTTCACGCAGCTCTATTCTGCACTGGCTTTCTAGAAATCAGTAACTCAGAGGACCTAAATAACTGCCAGCCCTCCCACCAGGCATGGCTCCCAAACCACCTTTGAATTTACTCTACTGAAGAGAGTTTAAGTGACTTAGTAAACATCATGTGTTTAAGAAACCTTTGCTCTTTTTTGCAATTAGTCAGGCCTCCAACGCAACTTTGTGGCATGCTTTTCAGGCCCAAATGATTGCAGGTTCTTCCCCCTACACTGATGTGCTGGATATGGACACGGATGTAAATCCCTGCAGCTTGCTTTCATCTCCATACATTCCTGATCTGGTTTGATATCTTGTAGCGCAAGAACAGGGTTGTCTCTCTTTTACGGTGTCCTGGCTTGAACCCTGAGCCCTTCTGCATCATTTGAAATTGTATTACATGTCATAGGTGGGGACCTCCCACCTTGCAAAGGATTTAAATATCTGTGACTTGGCACAGGCAGGTTTCCAGTTTACTACAACGACTTGGAAGTTGGATGGAAAGCAAATCTTATTTTCACCTGGGGGACAGAGAAGTGAAAGGTTTTTTTTGCATTATACCATCCAAAATATATACTTTAAAAATAAATATACACACACCCCCATTATATACATGCCTGTGATTTGTGAATAATAGAGGGCAGATTTATTTTTTAAACACTAATCACAGGTCTAGATGTTTAATCTCAACTTCTAGATCCTGTAAATGAAACCAGCATAAATGTTTACCCTCTCTCACAGGAATTTCAGGCATATTGGTTGGATCAGTTAATTGTAATAGCTTTCTTTGAAATTAATACGGCTGTGGCTATTTCTACTAATCGTGCACTGGCAGTACTTCACACACATCATTTTTTATATAGTCTAATGGTCTTTTAATAGAATATACTGTTTTCAGGGTACAGGTGAAAGGCGTTACAAGCTGTACTGTTCATATCTAAGAATGGAAAGAGCAAACTGTAATACAGACCCACGTGCCTGAGCTAGAGCACATACCAGAACCTCCTGAACAAATTTAATTCTCTTGAAGTCTATATTGAGGTATAAAAATGTCACTGTATCAGGTATTTTTCATCAGAACTGGAATTGCCAGTGGATCCAAACCACAGCATGCTGTAAACCCACCAAACTGGGATTAGCATTGAGAGCAATTTAAGCCTCACTTCTAGACACGGCAACACATCAACAAGCCATGTTGCAATAGTGGATGTGCCATGAGCCCTGGCCAAGAAAAGTAAGAAACTTCACCTCACTGGGACATTAACAACACCACAGCCCATTCCCGTGAAGCAAATTAAATCGCTGGGCAAGGATGGCACTGCCAGAACTGAAATCGAATTCTGGAAGAGCTGAGTTTGTGTAACTTTGATCAGAGCTAGGTTCACAGGAATGGCTCAGCATCTCCCAGGATTCAACCACCAAGTTATCCTCTTTATCTTTAACCATTTGAAATGGCTCCTTACATCCTCGTCACGTTCCAGTTCCAGACCAGCCTCCATGAGGTTCCCTTCATACTCCTCCCTGCGAAACCTCTTGTCGTCTTCATGGTAATCCATGTGAGGTTCGCTTTCCCCCATTTCCAGCTGCACTCCCTTCCCAGGAAGCGGCTGGTCCTGCTTGGTGCTTCGGGCACTTGAATCATTATGATGAACTCTCCTGGTGAGCGTCTTCCCTGCCGAGGACTTCTTGTAATGATAAACTAGGATGTAGTCTACTTTTCTCTTGCCATCTCTGAAGTAGAGTCCATATTTGCAGTCAGCATCTGGATTTTTGGATAGGGAGTTTAATAACTGGAAGCAGGGAACGGGGGCGTGGAGAGAAGGAGAGAGGAGAAGAACAGTGAGTACACACGCCAACGCAGACACCAGGCAGACCGTATCCTTGTATCAAGGACACCTTCTTGCCTGGAGCACACAATGACCCATCTTCAAACAGCACGCACGCGGGACGACCCCCCCGTGCTACTTACTCAAAACAATTTTGCAAGTTAACACCTGCAATTTTACTGATAGCCAGCTGGGATATTACTGGCCAGAAATAAATAGCTAAAATTACTGGGATTTAATCTAATTACCAGCACACTAGCTCATAAGTCAGCTACTTGGTGGATTTGGTTTTCTCCTTTGGGGGTTAATCGCCACTAAGATCATCTGTCCTTTTCCACCCAAGACATCTGTGTTTCAATTCTGACAAATAGATTAATATCATGTGCAAACATTTCTCACTTCTCTTATCTATCGTTGCAAGTTTGTATCATCTGAGAAAGAGATCATCTTAGATACAGACTGAAGGGAGCCAGCTGGTCACTTCAGTGTGGCCAAAAATGCAGATGGACTGTAGCCAGGGAAGTGGGTTCACTGCTTACTAAGTTCATAATTTTTTTCCCCACTTCTAAAACCTGTGTCGCTTTGCAATCTGATGGTGGCAAAGGCTTTATTCTTGGCTGGAATTAATGCTGTGTAAGTGTTGCAAAATGCAAGAAATGTAAGATTTAAAACACAATTCCATTTCCAAGCATTTATCTGAAAACTGCACAGGGCAACTGTAGAAACTTAAAAAAAGTACTAATGACTATTCAGTTCTACTTTCAATAGCACTTCTCATGCATAATTCACAATTCTAGCCTTGGAGATGCACAGACCATTTAAAAAAAAAAAAAAAAAAGAAAATTCACTAGTAACTTGCATTTGTTTTTACAAAAAATACTTATCACGGGAGTGGCTTTTCAGGGACCAGAGACATTTTCTGGCTTTTAATTTCACACAATGTTAAGCCTCCATGGAGGCGGTAGGACTTCTGCTCCAAACAATAGCCATGGGCCATCATATCGGTCAAAGGTCATTTGGGATTTGTACATCTTCTGCTTATTTCATACTTAAAACTGTGAATGTAAGTTATTTGGAAAGAATTGTTTCTAAGACAGTCCAATTTTTAAACCCCAGATGAAAAGAGTGACCTCTGAGCTTACTGTACAGTATATCACAGCCAATATAGCCCAAACTTCTTCGAAACGCACCCAGCGTTACACATGTTTGCATAATTCTCTGAACATCACTTCGGGGAGGGCAGGTCCCAGCTACCATAACTATAAATCAGTGTCTTTAAGGGACAGGCTGTTCTTCCCTTTCTGCCTCAGGGAGATTTGTACTCAGACAACAAATTCAAGCAGCAGACCCCATCTCCCTGGGTTTGGAGGGAGGAGGAAGCGCACTGAAGAAGTAATTAGGCAAGCGTAATCAGATGAGCGCATAGCAATAACACACAGCAAGGAGGACTGGCAGACAGCAAGAAGCCCCAGGTGCCAGGCAGTATGCGGAGCAGCCGCCTGCCGAGGTGGTGATGCCTGAACGTTTATTGCTTTCCAAAGCCTGACTTGACCATGTCTGCCATGTCCAGCTTGGCTGCAGGTCTCCATCTCCTCAGTCCCACGCAGCTTTGCTCCGTGCCTGCCTTTGCTACCTGTTTCTCTCTCCTTTTCTTTCAGGATCCCAGCTCTCTTTTCCATTTAACCTAAACCCTTTGCTCCAAATGCATAAATATGTAATAAAATAATATAGCATTTGTTGCCACCATGGAGTTCACTCTTGGTCCTGTTCCCTCTTTCCCCTGCTCCACATCTGTTTTATTTAGCCATGACAATAACACGTTCTTCAAGGCACAGGCTTCTCATGTTTGTGCCCCATCTAGATACTCCTATTTAGTTCTTAAGCACAACTACAATATAGAAGACCATGAATAACTATTACTTTCTGACTGCTTCCCGTTTAATGGTGTGCACCTGTGAACGCAGAACATTTTTTTTAAAAGCAAACTGACGGTCTTCTTGTGGCAGGGAACTCAGGTATGCTAATTTCTATAGAAACAAAATACTAAGAAATAGTAACTAACTGGATTTTCAGGATATAATGCCTCTTCGAAGTAAAGAGTTGTTGTAAACAAGATACTGAAATACTGGGATTTCTTTTAAGATCACTAATTGTATTTCATTTTTAAAGATGTGTTGATCTTATTAATTAATTAAATATCAATTTCTGAAAAAACAGGCTGAAACAACAGATGTTCAGCTAAGTGCAGGGAGATAAAATAGGCAAAAGACTCAGATCCCAACCATTCCTACCCTCGCTGGACTGACTTTATGAGGGACAGCAATTAGATGGTCTGCTCCAGAGACTAATAAATAAAGGAGCAGGGCAGGACTGAAGATGGCTCTTGAAGATGACAGCAGTGAGTGCACCAGATGTTTCTAACTGCTTGGGGAGCTCAGGAGAGATCAGTACATCCTGGCCACAGCTCCTCTTCTCCTGGAGCATGCCTTGGGTGGAGAAAAGTGGCACTGAATATCCATCCTTAATGTCTCTGTTTCTTTGAGCCACTGCGACCGGGAAGGGGACAGGTCACACTGCGGAAACTAAATGAGAGCTTCTTCACTTTTTTTTTTGAACTTTCCTGTTGAAAAGCTGACCCTTCTGGGAACTCACTGATAATTTGAGAGAAGGTGCTGCACTGGGGATACTAACACCTCAAAAAATTTATTAATATAGGAGAAGAGCTAGATCCCACAGCGAAAGGGATGAAGCGGCAAAACTCAAAGAAGCCTGTTGGTCTTGTTTTAAATAAAGAAATGGTTATCTCTTAAGGATGTGATATTAATCCTGAAAGGTGCTCACAGGCCACATCCTTTCTTGCCACGCTGA
This sequence comes from Elanus axillaris, assembly GCA_026212715.1. Classification (NCBI taxonomy): domain Eukaryota; kingdom Metazoa; phylum Chordata; class Aves; order Accipitriformes; family Accipitridae; genus Elanus; species Elanus axillaris. The sequence goes on along the minus strand of JANZLQ010000022.1, from coordinate 26,512,278 downwards.
AATAGAGAGGGAGTTGCGTTGACTTAGACCATGTAAGACTCATCTCCCTTCAGTTGTAAATGAGACACAGAAAAGACATTTCAGTTTTACCACAGCAGAGGGAATGTTTACACTCTAACAGAATTATTCCTCCACACTCAATCCTAATTAAGCACAAGCATGACGAATCAAGTATTGCTTTACATCTTTCCCCAGTGAGATCTGTTATATAGCCCATTCCACCTCAATTCCTTCACCTGAATAAACTCCTTTTTATGTGTTTATGACATAACCAACTCCTAATCCTGCTGGGTATTCACATTACTAACTTTCTTTAAAATCAGTGTTAAAGAATTTAACCGAGGCACAATGAACGCCAGTGGAATTCTAACCTCTATTGTGTGCTACAGACTATTAGTTCAACGTTACCTATGTTAACAATAGCTCTCGCATGACATTTTAGACTTTTTTTTTCTGTTCTAGTCTATATGGGCAAAGAGATTTAAAGGTTGCCACAGCCTTATTGCCAGACTGCTTACTCTGAGAATAGCCAATCCCTTTTTAGTCTACAGGTTAAATAAGGATCCCTTGCTTCCCTTCTTCACATCAGAGAACAAACCCCATAAATTAGCATGTACTGTGGCTGGTGGCAATCCTCCTCAGCACTTCTGAAAAAGGGAGGGAGAGGATTTCAGAGCATCCTGGGAATGGAAAGAATGAGAAATAAGCTAAGGGGTAAAGTGCAGCATGCCAGTAAGGATACATCTGGCAAGTCCTTTACTCACTGTACTCTCATGGTGGTCATATCCTATATCCTCAATAGCTCGGATGTTGATAATGTGGATCCCCTTCTCCTCAGCAGGTAAACAGGAGTATTTCTTGTTCACCCTCATTCCTGTCTCCTCTGGAGCCTCGTTGAGATCTTCTGGCAGAAAATCCACCCCATGAAACTCACTGCCTGTGTCTGAAAAGAAAAGGAACAGTTTCATCAGGACACTTTAATGCCAACACTTGCTCCTCCCAGAGCCACCCAAAAGCTGAAACGTATCCTGTTCCTGCCTTCTTCTGCCAATAAGCCCTTCTGCAGGGCTCCCACCCCTTCTCCGTGCCTCCCTTCTCAGCTTTCCCACAGCCCTCTTGAGCCCTACCTGGGTCTCCTCCTCCTCCAAAGCAGTGCTCAGTTAACTTCTTTTCTGCACTGCTGGCTTAGGATGTGTTTACTGTATGGTCTCATAGAATGATTATATTTCATGGGAAGAGAAGGAAAAAAGGGGGAAAAAAAGAGAAAAATAGTCTGAGACTTAGCTGGTGATGATAGGTGGCATGGTGCTTTCCCCTTTTCAGTAGGCATTTTCTCCTTCAACAAGCATTTGCTCGCGCTGAAAAACTAAGTAGTGGGTTTCCCCTCAAGTACCTATGTACTGCATCTGATTTACTGAGCCAATCTTATTTAAGTAGTCTTGAAAATCTGAGGTTTTGTCCCTTTTAACCTGCCAGACACCCGTACTGTTTCCAGTTATTGTTTAAGTATACAGATGGGCTAAAGGTTTTAATGTCAAAATTTCACTGCAAACTGAGCAACCAGATAATTAGTAAAATGCAAACTAGTGTTTGCATATGTGCACTTATGCAAGCAACAGAAGGCAAAGTTTTCCAAGATTTGATTCATTTTGACACGAAGTAAAATTTTGACACTACAGCATTATGCCCCTTTTTTAAACCACACAGAGGCAGGATTTGCTTTTTGAAAGAGTGAAGATAAAGCAAGAATTTTAGAACTCAGCCTTGAATGGATGCTAAATTAACTCTCCCCCAAAAAACAAACAACAAAAACATACAGAGGAGCATGCTTTAATAGCAGCTATATTACAACAGTCTGTTGCTGCAACCAGTTCAACACTGCCTCTGGAGCAGACAGCAGCAGAAATTGTACAGAATTAGCCCATTGGGAAAAATACTTCCCTCCTACCTAGAGCTGGCACTAAGCTTACGATGAGGTGAGCACAGATACCACGTTTTATTTGGCTGCGTCTTAGCCTAAGAGCATGTTACTCCTTTTCCCCAAACTACCCATCTGGATTTGGTTGAATTTCAGGGATGATGTGGAAGAGACAGGGAAAATGTCATTCTCCAACAAGTTTGCAGATGACGTGAAACTGAGAAGCATGCTTGATAAGCTGGAGGGTAAGGTTGCCGCTTTGATAGGCTGGAAAAATGGGCTGAGAGGAGCCTCATGGAACTCAACAAGTCCTGCCCTGGGACAGATTAGTCTCAAGCACAAGCACAAATTGGGTGGGCATGGACCAGATAGAAAGTAGCTCTGCAGAAAGGGACCCAGTTCTCTTGGTGGACAGGTTCAAAGTGTGTGATTGTCTTTGGTGGTGAAGGATAGCTGCATAGTGGACTCCATTAGTAAGAAAGCAAAGACGGCAGGCCTAGGGAAGCAATTTTCTCCTCTATTTGACCCTCACCAGACCACAGCTACAGTGCTGTGCCTAGTTTTGGCTCCTCAGCACAAGGACATTGACAAACTTCAGCAAGTCCAGTGGAAGACCATCAAGATGGTCAGTGAGCTCGAGTGCGTGGGCAGAGGTTGACAGACCTGTGCTTATGCAGCCCAAAGAAGATAAAGCAAACGATGGGGTCCTAGTCCTGCCTTCAGCTATTTCCTGAGCAGGTAGAGACATGGCAGAGCCAGATTCTTCTCATAGGTGCACAGAACAAGGATGGGAGGCTACAGACACAAGTTGCAACAAGGGAAATTATGATCAGACATTAAAAAAAAAATAATCTTAATTCTTTAACAACAAGGCTGATCACATAATGGAGAAAGGGCCCAGCAAAGCTGCAAATCTCCATCCACCCCTGGAGATGGTCAGAGTTTGACTGCACATGGCCCCAAGCAACCTGAGCCAACGTTAATGTTGGGAGGGCACTGCATGAACCTGCGATCCAGGTTCTTCATGGCAACACGCAGGACTTGGCATGGATGACAACCTGCAGCGGCAGAGGAGGAAGGTGCAGCCAAAGCATTGGCACATTTCTTGAGCTTATTAGAGTAAGATAAACATTATTAGTATGAAAGTCATGCTTCTCTGGAACTCACAAACACCATGAGTTTGTGGATCTTCATTTCAGTTCCTGTATCTGGGAAATCTGCTGCCCCAAGCGATTCTCTAGAAGCTGCCCACTTTCCTAGGAAATGCAGTGCTCATTAACACATTCACCTTTGTGTAAAATTTGGGCAGCAATTATCCTTACATATTTCATGTGCACAGCATGTAACGCCCACGTCTCTGCAGATCTGTGCTGCCATTCGTGGCTTTTCTTTAAAATTCTTAGCATGTTATCTCAGCACAGATGCCATGCTTGCGATCTTGGGGTAGCATCCCCAAGCTCAGTAAATCACTTGAATAACAATTTGCAATAGTTAAAGCAGCTTTCTGTGGGGTAATATAGAGACGCAGCCAAAAAAATCAGCTGTCTCATGGGAGCGACTAGCATGTTTGTAATAATTCCTTACACATGTATGTTCTCTTTTTCCCAACATACACGTGCATATACACACACAGTCCCTGAAGACATAGGAACTGATACAAAGGTGATCAGCTGCAGATTCCTATGTACTCAAGCTTTTATTCTATAGCTGTAAAATACTCCTATAATAATACACCAACTTTGGGAGCTTCGTAAGTATAACAGCCTGTGTTTTTATTTGGAAGAATGCCTGAAACAACTTTCTAGAAACAATAGCTTAAGTGCTGTAAAAGTCTTCTCTCCTTTTTCCTCATTTCACACATGTACTAAAGAACACCTAGTTATTTCAGCAGACTACAGAGGATATTAGAAGAGAAGCACTATTTACTGACTATGAATCTGAATATTTTGTATATCTCATAATGGACCTGTGAAATGAAGAGTGCTAGTTTAGAAATTACAGTTAGGATGCAATATGTTTAGAGCAGAAAATCACAAGCTCCATTGAGTCCTAACAAGCTTCCTGTGCTCTGGAGCTGCACTTCTGAGCAGCTTTTGTTAAGTCCACGGTACAGAGCAAGGACACCTGCTCAGATGATTCGCTACTATTGTGCAAGCCCAAACAATCACCCATCCGCAAGCATATATTTACATTTCTGTTTACACATCAGTAGCCTGGCAATATCGGAAAGAGCAAATACTTAAAGTAGGCAATGAATCATACAATTTTGGTTTATTATGACTACTGGAAAAGATGTGAAATGTGAGAACTTTATTGATACAATCTTAATTACAACAAGCTTGATTTCTGTACTTAAAGATGATGTCAGATTCAATACTAAGTAAAGTCACCCAAACTACTTCAGTAATTACAAACACACGGGGGATTATAACTAGTTCACTTATGCTGATTTGGCAGAGGTCAAAGCATTCTGTTGCAGAACACAAAACACCTTTTTATATGGAATAGAGTATTTTAAAAACTTAAAAACACGAATCTCTATTTTGTGTTAATTATGTTAAATAAGGACAATAATTTAATCTCAAAATAAATTCACATTCAGAATTATTTATGGCAAGATATTAGATGGAATATGAAGAGCACAAAGTACATTAATGACCTAATTCAGCTAAAGTCACATCTTCATCTCTTTGTTGGGAGCTGAAAGAGGAGAGTATTGTGAGAACTGCTAGCTTTGCTGCCTTCTAACATTGACTAACCCCCTCTCTTCTATTTACTAACCAGAAAACACTACAACACAGACTGGAAGAAGCGTTCAACGTATTTCAACACAGCCATATAACCAATTAGGCCTTTCTCCTGTGTATCCACAGCTGATGTTGTTCAGAAACCCATGGACTTTGAGACAGCAGAAGTTCCTAATATTCCTGGAACATAGACTCAGACCCACCCAATGCTTCTTTTACATTTTATTATGTATTGCTTTGTCATTTCCCAATATTGCTATGAGTTGCAGAACACCCTGCCAAGTATACAACATATAACGATATACTTTAAAGTATTCCTTGCCTGTCTCAAAACATCCACATTCCGTAAGAGTGCAGAATGCTGAAAAGCATCCGATACCAATTTCAATCCCATCCATGAGCCAGGTTTGAGAAAATATTTGGCGAACATCAGACGTGTATAGAACTTCTACCTTCCTTAGCACAGGGTAATGTTACTGTTATGTTAATGTTTACTGTTAACAACACTGTATTTTTCATAGCTGGTATAACAGAACAGGCTTTTAAGCAGCACTTGTGTTTAGGAACAGCTCCATAGGGTACGTGACCACACATATATCTTAACAGCTGTCCCTTTTTTTGTTAGGAGTGAGGTAACACGGAAGAGCAAGAAAAGAAGACAGAGAAACAGATGTTTGCAGCAGCTCTCAAGGTACCTTTCTGCTCTCCGTAGGAGTTTTCCCAGAGATGTTGGGATGCTGTGGATTACACTGAGCCAGCAGCCACAATTCAGAGCATGGAGATGCTACAATGACCTTGCAAACTGCAGTAAAGTTAGAGCTATCTTAGCCATTCTGAAATGATTTCTCTGTAAGATGTGCCAGGTGCAATGAGCTCTGTGTCATTTCCAGTACAAAATAAGCAAGCACTATATTCATCTGAAGTAGATAAACTTATATGAATCACAGAGATGAGAGCATGAGGACAGAAACTGGTGAATGAAAAGACCATAAGAGACGAGTGCATTATAACAGTAAGGAGGGTCTGTGTGCGTGTCTTGTGTCTTTGCACCAGTCACTTCTCCCCCTTAATCTCCAGTGAGTCTTTCAATGTGAACAACATGGGAAACAAGATTAAATTAATAAACCCCCCCTCAAACTTGCAAACACCTGCTCCTTTGTTCAAACTTCAGCTGCAGCTGGAAGAAGTCCTCAAAATCTTCTTGCAAAAATTAACACTTATTAATTAACAATAAATTTTTGACCACAGAAATTTGGCACATTATGCTGTAACCTTTACTCGTTTAGACAATACTTCATTGGACTTGGGTGACCAGGTGAACAAGAACCAAAAATCTGCTCTAGAAATGGATATATTTTCTCTACTACTAGCCTCAGACTTGATCAACTAGCTTATTAATATTACAGTCATAATCAGGTATAACCACTAGATATTCTCACGCAAAAAATAATTTTTCATTAAAACAAATGGAAAATTGCATTCACACAATGCAGTGCTTACAGAAAGATCCTACACTAGCTCTAAAATGAGCACCATCAAGTCAGCATAAATACATCTAAACAAACAAACATTTTTCACTGCTCAAGCAGAAACCTATAACTTCACTGAAGCTGGCTTATCTCCCCTTTTTTTATTTTTTAAGGAGGATTTTTAAGAAAATGGCTAGAACAAGAGTCATAAAGACACCTAAGTTAGCTGTCCTACTTGATCTCAACAAGGAAAAAGCAGGAGAGTTACAAGACACTCTGATTTAAGACTTTTAAATATCCACATTATCTTTTTACCTCACATAAATTGTGATAGAATTCAGAACGAAAAATTAAGAATTGTGCAGGGTAAATTCCCTGAGCAAATCATTTTAAAGGAGCTGTAACACCAGTTCTTCACAAAAGCTTCTGAAATACTAGAATTTGGGGGTTAGATTTCTTGAACTGAAGACCTTTGTTTCATACGAATTAACAAGTAAAAGTGTTGTGGACAGGCCCCAGATCTGGTAATGACCCTACTGCGACAGGGTGGAAGCATATTAAGGAAGTCACGCACACTCACACACATATATATGTATGTAAATAAAAAATACAAGCTTACATACATATATGTATGTAAATAAAAATACACGCTCACACACATATAAATACAGGTTGTATATTTTGTTTATACTATGCTCTTTCTGCAGAAGAAATGCTAGTGTATACAGTATGTTGGATATTTTTTGGATTTGGGTTCTTTTTAAAAAATAGTTTGATAGATACTGAGAGAAAACACCTTAGTGTGTTTCTGCTTACTATATATTGCCCCCTAGCAGCAGAATCCTCCTTCAGCACATTCTTGCCCATTTCTTTACTTCCTCTATCTTCCAAATTCAAACCTACAGTTAATCCTTGGGCTATGAAGAGGAAAAAAAAAAAAAATTATTCCAAGCGGCTCACCTACCACTTCCTCCTCTTTTTTGGTTTGGTTTTATTTATTTTTTCTTCCTCCTGATATAAGGCTGTCAGATTTGGAGCCCCAAATCCCTGCTTCATGCTCGGAAAAATAAGGCAAGGCAAATGTCAAGGAAGCCTCAGTATGCCACCCCACCAGCGTGTTTCATTCCTGACCTATGGGTCATTCCTCCTGGCCCGTGAAGCTCTGCCACGGGAACGCCAGCGAGGATACCCGCCGCTGGCAAAGAGGGGAGTTCTTTTTTTGGGACGCTGACACCTGTTTACGAGGCACTGGCCTGAGACCAAGAGCCCGGTCAGGAACCACAGAGCTCTCCAAGGAGCACTCGTACATGTCCTGAACTTTTGTTCTGTTCAAAGCCCAGAACTGAAGCACTGATTAGATCCACATCTGTGACCCTTTGATTTAAATTTTCCCTGGCCTCTCCAGTTGTGAGCAGCTAGCTGTCATACTAGCCGCACTACTTCTGGAGGTGCAGGAGGCTGCACTAATACCATTGCCTGGCCTGGCAGGCAAAGGGCTGCTGTAAACGGCGACCGACCTACCCCCCGGGCAAGATTAACGCTTTTGGGGATGTTGACACGTTCCGTTCGAGAGCGGGGACTCCCTGCCCTGTCCATCTGCTGTAGCACCATGCTAAGTAGGACAACCTGGAGCTCGCCCATCTCCTTTGCTTTTGCATTTATTTTAAACCTTGGCTGTAGCCTAGGTCTGTGCGGGATATCGCCTTAGTGAAGCAAACAGGAAGTTATGATCCAATCCATTAAGAAAAGGAAAAGATTGAACAGTGAAATACAACTTGGATTCCAAGGACAGATTCCTTTACAGAACAGAAGTACTTTTAAAGCAGGACAATCTTAATATAGCTGACGCCGACAACTTCGTTAGCACTTTGTATTATGCCGAATGGCAGACCTCATTCAGAGATGTTTTGTCCGGTATTTGGGAGCCTGAAAACCAACTCCTGTCATATGGGTGGAGAAAATTCAGCTCCTGGCAGGATTATGTGAAACACCAGCTTGCTTAGCTATATTTCTCAGTACTGACTTACCAACAGTGGGTCTCCAGAGTGGGGCTGCAGTTTCCTGGAAGGCTGTCTACAGCTTTAAAGTTATTGATCTATTATTGTCAGCAACATGGTAAAAGAAGGTTAGAAGGACACACAACTATGACATCATTTCTATTTCTGCCCTTCTATTTTTGTTTTTAAAGATTAATTTACCCTGTTTGCAGTATGTAGCCCTAGGTTTGAACATATCGAATCTGACACAAGCCTTGTGAAATGTGAAATGTAAAAACAAAGAGCAAAATCACTTAAAACCCACAATGATAGTAAAATGAACATTTTGATTGAAATGGCATTTTCAACAGCACATAAAGGACCAGCAAATACAAATTCTACCATAACAAGACTTATACTGCCCATTTATTTAGACCCTGGAAAAACACACAAAGCCACCCCTCTGCAAGACAAGTTGCACTTCCCCCCCCCCCACCAACTACCAACAACTATTTAATGGTCTATTAAGTAAGTCTGTTTTCAGACATATTTCTAAAACACTTAAATTAAGCACTCTTCTACCAGACACTAGAAAAATATTTCAGATTTGCTTCTGATGCTATACTACAAAAAGCAGCATTAAAGCCACACTTAAGTCCACTGCAGATGGTTCTTTGCAAACTGTAACTACAATTTTACAAATTATTTCTGTAATTTGATAGTACTTCATAGCAAAATAGACAAAGTGAGCAAAATTCTGCACCTAGTTACTTTGCTGCACATACAGAATAATTCTTGCAACTTTTTTTGCATTTTATATTAGTTTTAATGAGAGCAGGAGCACTGGCGTGATTCACTGAAATGCATTGGGACTAAGGGCTGTAATCCTCTTTCTTATGCAAGTTACTGCTGACTTCCAAAACGCGTAGTGATGACTTCCTTGAATGCACTCTGCAATATCATATCCTGAGTTATACGTATTGTGAGCACAAGAGGATGGACTAGATATGGAAGTTCCACTGAGTCCATGCTCCACGAATCCTGCTAGTCATGTTTTGAAGGGTTACGATACTCATCATTTTTGTTTGTGTGGTCCAAGGGAAGGCAGTTTTTACCAATAGGAGCAGTAAGAGCAAAGGAAAAAAATACTAAAAAAGAGATTATGGGGAAAGAATTGGTATGTATTGGGACAATGTACACCTAAACTGTCACAGCAGCTTTTAAAGATATCTAAATGTATTTAAAATATTAAATCTATTTTCCTTTACCAGGCTATGAAAAAGAGCTCCTTATGCCAACCATGCAAAAATGAGGATCCAAAGGTTATCAGTTTTACTTTTAAAATATCAGTCATAGCTTGCAACTTGGGGCTGAGCCCATAGCATATACTGACTGGCAAAGCCGCTTTTGATCCAAGAGGTTTCCCATTTAAAGTCTTAATCCTGAAACATGTGCACTCATGTCTAAATTTCCAAGCATCAAAGTCACAAGAGCATTCAGACTGCATAGACTTTGGCATGGATGTCTTGGCAGGTTTTGCTAACTTGATAAAGGTGGGTTTGACTACAGCCACCACATTCAGTAACCGCAGCTCTTCTACGTTTGCGCTGAAAGAGCCAGTTGCTCTGGGTGGGGTTGGGTTTTGTATGGCAGAGCTCAAACTTATATATGTTCTTTGGGTGTGCCGAAGCAGGTGGAGGTCATTTGATAGCAAGATGGTGGTAGCTGATATTCATCCAAGATCCCGGTGCAGCCTCTAGCACTGCGCTATTTGAGGAAAAAAACAAAATCCTGCACTGACCAAAAGCTTGGTTCTAGAAAGTTTTCTTCATACTGCTGCAGTTTTAACTTAGATGCGGAGCAACACTGCTATATGACAATAAACTGCTAAGTTTCACTGGCAATTGAAACCGTTATGTCTCTCCCTGAGCAAGTGAACACAAATCAGTGTAGGGGAAAGGTTCTGTTAACTCTCATCTATCCATGAGAACACCATTCACTGCGTTCCCCAGTCTTAATGAACTAAGTTGAGGCATACCAGAGGCAGAAGACCTAAGAAGTGACTATTCAACCAGGCAGTCTCCTCCTCGTTTTTAAGGAAGAGCAGAGATCTGATGGCCACAAAGAGCCTGATGCTCCGGAAAGGTGCCACGTGCCGGCTGGCTAGCTTGCCCTGCGCCAGAGGATGCAGAAACGCACGCTAAAAGAAAATAAGATACTCCTGCTTAGGATTCCTGGTGGTCCTATCTTGGGTGGCAAAATTCTTGGAGCAGAAAACTAATCTGTCAACAAAGCCAGCCTCCCTTCAGTGCCAGCAAGAGGAAGGATTGGCCAGTGCCTTGGTAAGGCATTTCGAGACCCCCAGATGATAGGCACTCTTGAAATGTTTGAGCAGAGATAGACATTCTTTGTAGTTTGGCTCTCGGCAGGGAAGCTGGTAATGATAGCAACGTGGAGCCCAGGCTCACCAAGTCCCTTCCTTAATGAGCTTTTGACAATCTTTACTATCTAGTACACCTCTGTGTAAAAGGAGCGGTCAAGACCGAGTCTAAGTGTAAGCTGCTGCCCTGTAGGTTTTGTAACAGGGGACAGGCTTACTAAAAAGCCTGGATTACCCAAAGGCACATCAGTCAATCCACATTTACTACCAAAGACCGAAGGAGAGGAAACTCCCATGAAATTGCTCTCGACTGTAAAATGGAAAGTAGCAGAGCACAGAGGGCTCTGTGGGTGGTGCAGGTGGTCAAAGGCAACTGGGCCAAAACCTCTATCCAGATTTCCAGGTTTTATTCCTAACTTGCTCATGTTTGTTCTGCAGCGGTCCTTTTCCAAAAGGACCTCAGAATCCATACCAAAGGCATGGTCCTTAAAGAAGCAGATTTCCGCATGAAGGCAGTGTCCACAGCCAGCATGTAGGCACTTCACTGTCTCCCCCCACCAAAAAAAAAAATAAAAGAACCAACCCCAAAACAAAAACCAACCCAACCAATATAAGTTCATATCATGAGAATCTAAGACAGACATATTTTGAAAGATCATTGTGGTCAACCTGTGTATAAACAAGGACATCTTGGCAAAATCAAAGAGATGTCCTCCAAAAAAAAAAAAAAGGACAATTTTTCTAATCATTAAGATGACCATCTATGACACTAATGCGCTACTAAAACCAGAAATAATAAAGGGCAACTACAGTCCAGTATTTTATCTCATAAGTGTGAGATGGATAGCAAAAGAGCAAGCCCTTTCTGTCTTGCTCATTATTCTTTGAGAAATCATCCCCAGAAAGAGACTGACAACTACAAGCATCACCAGGTGGTCCTTAATCTTCCTATGACATACTCTCAATATTGTCTCTTTAGTACCAGGTACAAAGCCTCCTCCCTTGATGAAACAATGCTGAGCACCATAAACATACGACCCACCAAACCAAAAACCAGAAATTATACAGTTTCAAATAGTGGGTCTCTTTTGTAGGCAAATGTTCTGTTAATTCCCAAATTGCAGCTGTTCCATCATGGGCCAGCAAGCAAATGGTATCAGTCGCTCCTGGACTGTACAATGTAAGGCTACATCAAAAAATGGTTTAGTTTTTAATTATTCCTACGGCTCTCAGACTTTAGCAAAATACAACCATGAAGCAGACCAAAATGCATCACACCGATGTGTTCGGTGATGGTCTGCCTGAAGATACGCTGGGTAAGAAAGGAAATGGCAACTCCTGCCAAGAGCAAGCATTTGACATCAATGCAGACAGAGAGAAAGAGAGAAAACATTATTTGTTTTCATATTTCCTGAGAAAGACATTGAAGATGTTGCAACCTTGTTATTTATAGAGGGCCAAGGTTTCATCCCAGAATTTAGGAGAGGAATTTATTTTCCTCTAAAGTGTGATTAAGTTTATAAGCTTAAGACAAGGTTTTATTATGTTTTTCTGGTTTGGTTAGCAGAATAATATTTCACTTGCTTTCTTCTATTTTATTTTTTTTTAAAAAGGAAAATGTTCTGTTCATTTGTCTAGTAAATGTTTATCAGTTCAGTGAAAAAAACCTGAACAATGGAATAAAATGGAATTAAACTTTAATATACCGCTTATCTTCAAGCCTTGAAGCATTTAGAAAAACAATACTCTGCAGGGGAAAAAAAATATCTTGTTTTAACAAAATATTTAGAAAAGTAATTTCTTTGAATACTGGCCTTTAGCATATTGGTTATTCCAAAAACTTTCTCAAAATATATTGTAAACTGCTATTTGCAAACTTTATTGCTTTTTAATAACGCATACTCTATGTTGGTTGGTTAGTTCAGCCAGTTTACAAAACAGGATGCATTTTTGCCAGCTAGGTTTCTAGTCTCACAAATAGTCTCTCTCTTTTCTTTTTTTTTAAATATTCAAGCTACTCAGAAATTACTTTGAAGTGATTTCTTTCTCTTAATCAGCAATAAATTTATTGCAGGTTTGAAAGCAAAGGTCTTCCTGACCACAGTAATGATGTCGATACTGGTATTTAAAGGAATAGAGGGCAAGTAGATCAATATAAATGAAGGTGGTGCAATTCTGACTGATTTCAAATCTAATGGAGAGAGCTCACTAGTAACATCCTTGAACCATCTGCCTTACTAACCTTTTGGATGCCTGGAACCCATAGCTGTTGCTATTTTTTATTATGACTGGCTATGTATCACAGATATTCTGTGAAGTGATGTGATAGAGCAACAGTGGTTACGGTGGAACAGGTGTCGTAATGCTGGATCAGCTTTTGCCCAATGCATTGATCTGAGAGACAAACAATATTTTAAATATCTGAACCAGTTGCAGTGGTTGAAAAAAATTCCTAGGAGTATAAATTTTTATTTTCACACTGTCACTCTCCAGCTCAACTCAAGATCAAGGCACCCTCCCACTAGCTGCTTGGTAAAGACATACAGAGGTGCAGGTACTTCACCTGGTTCAACAGCACCAGGGCATCGCCTGCAGCCAGCGCCCAAGCAAACACACACGCCTGGCCCTGTTCCCCTCCTTCGCATGATAAAAACCTCGAGAAAAACAAGACAACCTTCCAAGTGATGTAAATACATTTCCTGCCAATATGGGAGTCATAGAGGAGTAGCAGCAGATATACTTGGGACAAAATGTGCGTGTAATCGAATTCTCTGGCTTTATAGCCTGTAAGAGACCATAAACTGGGGGGTGTGGTGTGGGCACATTGGTGGGGGACTTGGTTAGGGAAAGCTATGTCAGATCTCCTCCCTGAGGAACAGCTTCCACCCAAGCAGCTCCTCCAGCAGCGGTGAAGAGAGCAGGGTGGAGGATAGGCACTTTGTACACCACCAATACATACACAAAGGATATTAGGGCCCCCAAACAGTGCATAGTGACTGCACCTCTACCAATAACTACACGTACTCACATGAAGAAATATTTCAACGTTACAAACCCTACTTATTTTCCGTACCTAATGTTAACATGAGCATGATTTTTGTTTATATGAAACTAAGACTTCTTTCCTGATAACTTTTGTCTCTAACTGTATTACTTCAGGAAGTATATATAACCCAGATCAACACCTTGTATTCCTTATTCCTTCCCTACCTGCGGGCTGGTTCTTGCCTGCGAAGCCCTTGTGACCGAAGACAGGCAGGACAGTGATTGCCACCACAGCATAGCTCCAGACAAAGCCATCCAACAGGATGCTTCAAGGAAACTTCAGGAAACATAGAAAGTCTTCTTGACTAATGTCCCACAATAGTACATCTCAAAACTCTATGTTGTGGAAGGCTGGATGCTCTAATGGTACTCAAAATTGGAGCAAGTATAAACATAGGTATGACTTGACCCAGCCCAAAGCTTTTGGAATGCCAGTTCTCACAAGAGAAAATATCTACAGACCAATGCCGTCACCCCTGAACATGATGTTCCAGCGGAAAAAAATGCCTCATCGCACCTACTCCAGCCTGTGTAACAATTCCTGCAGCGCCCTGTCGGGATCTCCCTGGTCAAGAAAATATCAAGTGCTTTCTTTGCGAATGTTTCCGCTTGCTAATCAGCCCTCATGCTCTTAGAAGGGACTCAGCCTGTGACCTTTAAAGCAAGATTTAAGAAGCCAAGCACCAAAATCAGCCAACTGTAGAAAAATCTGTATCTGAAATGCTGTTTTTCATAGTAAAACAATTATGTGCTGATTTGACAGAAGGGGACATATCTTGCTAATCTTGAGGCTTTTTAGCACTTGTATCCTGTTTGGCTTCTCTCCTTATGCCTATTTATTTGGGAAATTTATGGTGCGATTCCCAGAGTATTGCTTACCCACTTCAATAAACAATCTGGAGTACTGTTTAAATATGGAAACTCTTAGTAGCAGCACAACCGAAGTGACTCGTTTTGCTGCTGCTGCTATGCCTTAGGAAAAAAAGAGGGGGGGTGAAGGTATCTTCCTGTGCAGACAGCCATTTATCTTTCATTAATCCACTAACATCACTGGGGTGCACCACACAGCTGTAAGATTTACAAATTGCAAAATATTGATTCCGTTCAGCAGATAAAAGTTTCCACCCAGCAATGACCTTTTAAAACTCTGCCCTTCGGAATGGAGTCTTGTTGCTTCACCATCAGGAGCCAAACGAGGTACACCGGTTGCATCCTTATGGGTCACAGTCCTCACGGGTGCAACGGCTGGCAGTTTTAAGCTGGGATGTCAAGCTTCTGCAATCCTAAAATGCATCAGTATCCCCACCACTGGCACGAGGTTCATTCTGCCCTAGAGCTGAAGTCTCAGTCTTCTGGTCTGGGGAAGGATACTTAACTGGTTTCACCATTTACTGACAGTTCTGCCTCCTCCTTTGTAGGTGTCAAAGACAAAGCTGTTTCTGCTCAAGTCCCAGTGACAATAAATGTCTCGAACTTTTCAGAGTATGTGAAATATAGCCACATAGAATGTGGTAAGCCGCACCTGACCAAACATTTCTTCAATTTTCTAAATCTAATCTCTTGCCTAAACTCTTGTGAGAAATACCTCCTCTCAGAAACTGGACTTGCTGTCCACAATGAAGATGTGTGATTCCCTCTACTGAAAGAGATGAGGGTGATTAGCTGGGATGCTACTTCTTCAAGACCCTCACCTCCAAAAAACCAGCTGAGATATTTCTTGCTCAATCTCTAGAAAACCTCACCTAGTAGATCAGCTTCTCTCTCATGTCAGTTAAGGGACAACCTTGTAAACCTCTTCTTCCTTGTAAATCATGCAGAAATTGTTTTGACTATAGGTAACAACTTCAATTTGCTGGATTGCCCGAGCCCCCTCACAATGGTGTAAGAAATGGCTAACACAAGGCTCCTCTGCTCCCACAGCCACCCGTGTCTTTGTCTTGGGAGACACTTTCTGTTGAGAACTTCTAGTCACTACTGATAGCAGAACAGCAGAAAACAGTGTCAAACCAACTTGCAGCTAACACCTTATGACCAAACTGCAAGCCCACTGCCTGTCCACCTTGTGCCCAAAAGCAACAGGACTTCTCGATTTCAAGGAACACCCACAAAAATATCTTTCCTATGACTGTAATTCCTTTACTAGCCCATCAGAGCTCTCAGAACAGTGGAATGTGGTTTCTGCTCAAACACAGGCTGTTCCTAATCTTCTCTAGAGGTATCACATGGTAGCTCTGTCTAGCATTGCAGGATACTTCAGGACTGACTGTTCCTTACGTGTCACAGTACAACTATCCCTCTGAGACAGCTGAGAAAAAGGCAAATGACAATTTAGGGTATATCAAGGAAGGTACTTCCATTAAAGATGAAAAAGCAACAGCAAGCTTTTCTCTGGGATATTGCCTGCAGTACTCATCACCCACTATTTCAGAAACATTAACTCAAATTTAAATGGATGCAAAATGACTGAGGGGGTAGTGGCAGTGATGGAGGGAGAAGCTTTGTCTTTCTAGAAGAAAATAAAAGAACTTGGGTGTTTTAAGCTAGAAAACTGACCCTTCATTACCCTCTTCCCCCCCCCACCCAGTTAGGTGGTGAAGAAGCCAAAGGGCAATGAAGAACAAATTAAGTGCACGTGTAACTACATTAATGTTTAAAACACTCCAAGACGATTGTTAGACGTGAGGCTCCAGATTAGAGGCATGAGGTTTCTTATCAGAGCAATGGAGGCAAAAAAGAAAATAAATAAATAAATAAATAAATAAAATCAAACTATTTTTATAATGGTACTTGAGAAATTTATGAATGGGATTCTGTGATGTGGTTGCCTGAAATAGCAAAGATTTGGACATGATGACCCAGGAGTTCCTGAAAGCAGCTGGCACAGAGGCCATGTGTGCACAGAGGGCTTCCCACTGTTTCCTTCCCCCTCCTGTAACATGGACTTTCCCCTCCAAGTTCCAAACAAATTTCAGCATTAACATAGGCACCTCAAAACAGGAAAAGGATAATGAATATTCCCCCACAAACAGTCATTCTACCTAGAAGTCCAAACGAAAGTTTGCAAACTCCACTGGCCAAATGGCTCTCTTCCACTACTTCTAAGATATATTTTCTTGGATTCTTCTCAATTCTGTTGCTCTCCTCTCAGCTGTAGGCTGTATGATACCCAGTTTTCCTGCAAAAAGATGCCTGAAACTGGATAAAGTACTCCAAGTTGGGCTTTTTCAGCCCTGAGCAGAATTACCACATGTTCCCTACAACATAAGATATTGTGGATTTATGCTTAGTTTATGAGTCCTACACCCTGTTATGAGGAACTCCTATTTAACCAGCTAATTATTCCTAGCCAGATGGAGTATTTTGCACTTTTCTGGTTCTCACCCCAAGCTGGGAGGACATCCTTTTCCAGGAAAATAAGAAAGAAAAAGTCTGGTTTAACAACGTAAGATTTAAGGCTGCTAGTACCACATCCAAAACTCCACAGTCACCTAACACAAAATGCCAAAGGGTAAATACCCTCACTTTTTTGGTTCAAGTTTCAAGAAATTCTTGGGGGAGCAGTTTGGCATCAGCAGGCATTATTTTAGATCTATTATCAACCATCCTGCCACAGCCAACCTAAAGCTGGCACAGAGGAACAGAGCTACCGTTAACTCCTTCGGATGCTCTGAGGAATTTGATAGAAATGCAAACCATATGTGTCCATGCAGAATGAAAACCAAACCAGTACTTCTGAGTGACCTGATAGTACACAGATCCGATATCTAAAATTGTGGAATCAGGGCAAAAGTTTATTTTTGACATAGCAAAACTTATGCTCATAGATACTGGAGGAGATTCTTTTCTGTAAACACGAGAGCACATCTGATGCAAGATCAGAAAGAGAACTTACGGTAACACATACACTAATTATACTGAAAAACTATCAGTGCTCCAGACCAGATAATAATGAGAAATGAACACTGAAGGAAACTTTGATGTACTTCTTAGATAACTGTGGTACTTTAAAACTGGATTCAGATCAAACATTTAAAACATCTCAGTCTGAGATCTACATTTCAGATTGAGAATGTGTTGATGCACAACTAGATTTTAAAATAAATACATGGTGGAGCAGAACACAAACATAGATTTTAAAAAAAAAAGCAAACTGAAACAACTGTCTCCAGCTAAAACTCCCCTGTTCAAACAGCTTTAAAACCACTTCTCCTTCATGTAAGCTAAATCCAAATGCAAAATTTTTCTGAAGTCATTCTTAATTCAGTTTGCAGCCCAGATTGGCCGACATGCATGTTGACTCAGTGCAATTTGAGTCATGGGTACAACCCGGGTCAGACTGCTAGGTCCTGCTCTGACCACTTGACTACAAGGCCTTCTTCATAAAGAAACTGAAAAGAAGTAAGTATAGCTAAGGGCAAAGAATGTCAATCCTGATCAAGGAAAACACAAACCTGCGCATATTTAAGCAGGCCATTTGTCTTGCTGATGCTAAGCGAAGATCTCTCAGGCTAGATAGGTCTGGTTCATTACCGGCTAACTTGTAGGACCACGTTGAGAAGGTATTTCCAAAAGCATCAGTGTTCCAGCAGTGACAAGGATGAGCAATAACAACACAAAGCAAAAGGAAAGAAATTTGGAGTCATTCAAGCTTCCCTAAAGATACAATTTTTTCTTATACTCCCATCTAGCAGTAAAATATTTTTCTCTAACACTCTTCACCAGAAAGTCACCTGAGACAAAACTGGTATCTTAAGTTTTTCTAAGACCGCACCTGAATTAAATAAGTGAACACAAAAGCCACCACAGGGAGAAAAAAAAAATACTCCATCAGCAACAGCCATCAATCCCTCCATTTTACACAACAGATAACGTCCATGCGATACACTTCATTTTCACTGTCTGCTGGCAAGCCACAGAAAGTGGAATTTCTCTCTATCATGATGTGACTTTGATGGCCTCAGGGGTCACAAAAAAACCATACAATAATCTTCAATACACCACAAAAATTCTGTAAATGGTATTAACATCACAAAATAATTTCCCCCCACATTTTCCATCTACATTTCCTGTATTCTTAAGTTCAAAATCACTACAAAAGCCCCAGCTGGGCGCACCAAGAGCACAACTGGAACATGTCCATGAGCTCCACAAAAAGTGAACATAAAGATAGATTTTTAAAACACCCTATATATAGACTACGAAATGGCACACGCCGTCAGGATCATCCTTCATGAACAATCTGTGCCGGTGCCTATTGACTGTTTATGAAATTTGCCATTAAACACTTCAGAGCATGGAGAAGAGCTCGTCTCACTTGCCCATCACCAACAGTGGTTTTAATTACATTGCTGAACAGAGACTAACAGCTCCAGGCACAAGCACAACACATGGGCAGACCCAGTCTTTTGAACAGGACTACTACTCACGTGCCCTAAGTTACATACATGCTCCGTGAACTACAGCTTTTCAAAGTTAAGCAAATTAACAGCAGCTCTCATTAACGCAGCCAACCTTAAGGACATTTGAAACTAGGGCATGGACTGGGGCATCAAAGGAGAGGCAGGGTGCTCTCAGTTGCAAGTATGCATGGGCTTACTGCCACCAAAATGTCCCGACATGTTTCCATCATGTTATTTTCAAAACAGCTGCTGCCCACTGGCACTGCCGGAGTGTTTAATTACATGGAGTAAGTGCTGCAAGCCCGCTGCTGCTCCTGCCTGCACACTGAGCCATCAGCACGGCCACCAGGATGGGCACCCTCTTGACCCAGGTGAGAGGACACGGATCGCCGCAGTTCCCTGCAATGTGGGTCCTTCCCAGCACCTACACAACCTATTTACTGCTGGAGCCCATCCCTTGACCGCGGTGAAGCTTTGGTGCCTATCTTCCAACGCAATGTTTCTGAAGCCACCCAAACAAGCAGTGTATGAAATTTGAATGCATACCACTGCGAACATTGGTTTAACATGCCCTTTCCTTAAGAGGCAAAGGAATCAGCTCTCATTTTATTTTCAGGGTGCAATAGCAGCTGGTACCAAGGAAAACAGAGGTGGAAATACTTTTCTAAAGCCCTTTCCAAAACATTTGCATCTACATGCTGGATGATGGACTATGTCCACACGCTACATGATGCTGGGAGCAGACCAGGGATTTCGCATTTCAGACGCAATCAGGAGTCAAACATCCTCCAGTGAAGGGGCAGCCCATATTTCTTTCAATCAATTACCTGCCTACTGGAGCTGAGTTACAGCCAATGGAAAACCCCTTAATATTAGAAATCCTACAGTTTGTAACTCTTATGGTCCAAATTCATTATTTGAACGTATAAACCTGGTGAGACAACGTGCATTGTCCCCTCTATCCTAAAAAAGGGTTCCTAGATCCCATGCTGCAAACTCCCAGGCAGCAAGTCCTGCTCACATGGCAGTTTTAAAGAAAAGAAATAGTAACAGAGTGCCTTCTATGTTTATAATTATAGCTTTAATAACATTCCACCTCCTTTCTGATTTTTCTTTCAGGCTCCCTTTTTGGCCTGTTCTCAGTGACAGCCTCTCACAGATGTTTCCAAACTGTAACACATACTTTGGTGACTATCAGTTTCACTTACTCCAGACAGATTTTTTTACTGGATGGTTGCCCCCCCTAAAAAATAAAAGCTACAAATTATTCCCTCATAAAGCCTTATAAGGAGAGTTTAAAGGATAAGGTTCTCTTTAGTGCTCTCAGAAAGGTTTAGTATAGCAGCAGGTTTTAGACACCCACGTACACACCCATCCGTTTACTTTTAGCTGGACTTTTTGATTGGGTTTAAGCTTTACATGCATCCAGTAAGGCATGACAGGACCCTCGTTTTAAGCTGTAAGATTATTGTGTAAGTTAGGGTGGAAAGAAATAGTCCTACCAAGTCCAAGGAAAGGTGAAGGCTGCATGTAGCAGACTCATAAATGATTGATCAAGTGTTTAAGCAAAGGAACGGTGAGAATGGAGCAAAATCTTCTGATGAGCTAAAGCTGGTATTGCTGTAAGATCCCTGCTTCTAAAACCACAGACAATGGAAAGCAAAACACTTTGTTGATGCGAGGGCTCAGAAACGCTGCAGTTAGAACTCTCATGGTCCAAGTTTGTGATTTTACTGTATAAATTCAGGGAGGCAAGATGGATCTTTTCCGCTTTTTTTTAACAGAGAGTTCCTTGATCCTATGCTGCACATTCCCGCTGCTGTAAAACATCACTAAAATACAGAAAATGCAAACTGAAACACACGTTCACATAAACTTTGGCAAACTCTCACTATAAGACACCAACTGATGGAAAGAGCTTATTGGATTCAAGAAGGGCTTTGACATGTGTTTTACAGAAACAGCCTCTCAAACAACACTTTACCAACCAACCTAGAACTCAGATGGTTTGAACACGAAAGAAAATTCTTCAGGGGCAAATTATCCTCTCTCTGTTTGGGCTAAGACTTCTTGTTCCCTTCTTAGAGGAGGCTGTGGGACATGCCTGGAGGCAGACTGTGGCTTGGGGGAGCTCCAGCCTACAGGAACGTGCCTTTTTCCCACGGTGAATTTCTGTGTCCTTCCAATTTGGCACGTAAATATTTCAATGCTTCATCTATTGATCATGCCCCAGATGTATAACAAATCAGGCTGTGTAAGACAGGAAGCTAGAAAGGACAAAGCACCATCACCCAGATTTACCCACTTTCAAGAGCTTTAAAAAAAAAATCCCCTTCCTCCCAGGTGCAGCCTCTCTGGACAGCCCTTGCGCTCCCACGTTGGTCCCAAGAGGACTCTCATGTTTCTTCTGGTCCCAAAGCCTGCATCCCAAACGAGCCAGCCCCAGAAGGCAGCGAGCGGCTGCTGTCACACAGCTGCCTAACTCTGCCTCACTGCTCCTCCCCAGTGCCCCCCGACCGTGGGAAGCGATGGGAGATGAGGGCATTCACCACCTCTCGGGGTGCTCAGCCTCGGGATGTATTTGGTGCTGCTGTGAGAGTGGAGCTGGAAGCAGAGACACAGCAAAGCACCAGCTACCTGCACCAAGCATGCTCAAGCACTGGTTAACACATAAACTGTTTCTTTTCTGGAGATCCTGATCTTTAAATCTCCTTTTTGTCACAAGTACTGTTCAGATAATCTATGTTTTCAGACATCTGATCCACTGTTGAACAACCATACAGTTTGGGAGTCTGCTCAGTCATGCCAGGGAAGGCTTGGGGCTTGCAGGGACCCAAGGGCTGCGACTGACCTCCACCCGCATCGCTCTGCGCAGAAATACCCACCAGTGTTCTCAAGAGCTCACCTGACCAAAGACCACCATGCATCCAGAAAGAGAAAGAAAACAAGGAAAAAAGCTGTATCCTTCCATGTGAACCCTGGGGTCAGCTTGGGAGTATCATCTCTTCCCTGCAGATGGAGACCCAGTAGCCCCGGAGGTCCTGGAGCTCCCTCCCGGCTCTGGGGGTGCGATACACGGCAGAGCCGTGGGAGTGGGGGCACGACTCCCACAGTCAAGGAACTGATACTCTGACAGCATCCAGCTGCTCTCTGCATCCATTGCTTCCTTCCCAAATATAACCAGCTACTTACCCCAAACCCCCAAACTTAACAAATAGCTGGGGTACTATTATTTTTTGGTATGAAAAAGGGAAAGTATCCAGAAAAAAAAAAAAAAAGAAGAAAGAAAGAGAACAGACACAAAATTAAACAAGATACCTTAAAATAAACTCTCCAGTATTATCTGTCTCTTGTCAAAAGTTATTGGGGAATAGAAGTGACAGTCTACTAAGATACATCCCATGTCCAAGTGACATACCTAAAACTTGTCAAAGATTTCCCTCTGTTGATGTGTCTGCTTATCCTTAGTGCCCACATGTGTGACATTGCTGTATATTCTTGCACAGTGGAAGCACTTGATTTATTTGTTGAAGGGAAAGAACACTTTTTTTTCCCCACCTAATTTTAATCTTCTGATGTGACAGGTCTTTGTCTGTTCCTCACACAAAACAGGAAAGTCCTCGACTAAAACCAGACTCCATGTAATTATTTTTCCTTAAAAATAAAGTCAATAAAACTGGTAAATGTGAACAAAACTGGAATGGATCTATCAAAGAACTGTAAACAGATTTTTCTTCACTGCACATTCTTCACGTTAAGAAATTACTACTGGTCAATATTAAAACCAGACAAATTACGTGGTGCTTTGGTGAAAAAGAAGATAAAACAACTCATGTGGACAAGTTACAGGAATGGATAAACGAGATGTTGCCTCAGTCCAGACAGCAATTAGCTTTTGGGAACTTGGTGTCTGCTCTCCAACCTTCACTGAAAGTTCCAAGTAGGACCTCTATATAACATATCAAATCAAAACTGAAACACCAGACTTGGCCAGCTTTGGGGGTTGTTTGAAAACTGGACTTCAACCACAGCTTTGATGTGGTTGTGGACTGGGTACATTCCCATGAAGTTTTAATTCTTATTAAAGCTGCAGAAGGGTAGTGCAAGGACACTAGGAGAGTTCAGGAGAAAAGTTCTGTCATGGGGGTGATGTGGAAAGGGTTTTCTATGTGGTGGCAACATATTCTATAACCAAAAACATTCAAAGGGATTAAAAAAAATATTTGCAGATGAGTATCTGTATAGTTTTTTCTTAGAAGAAACTTTAAATGAAAATGAAACCAAGCAAGTAAAGCCAGCTACAGCTATTGAAATAGAAAGTGTATGGATAATGGGAAGGAGAAAAGAGCAAGAAAAACAATTCACACTGAAAGGTGCACCCCAGGTGCAATTACACAAGAGTTTAAATGAGTCCAAGCGAGTGCAAGTTGTGTGTCAGAAACCTGTCTACACCATATCAGCTTGACAGAGGGAGAGAGATCCTACCCATTCAAACTTGGTAAGAGCAGATGAAGCACAAAATTTCCTTTTGTTTCTTCATCTATTTGTTGTTGGGGAACATTTGAAACCCTCTTCCATGCTGCAAACATCTACTTGTATTTTCATATAACTTCATGCAACTTGAGCAACGTGAAGGCAACCCAGCAACAGCAAAGCACTTCTTACCCAATGCTGTGACGAATCCATAGCCTGGGGTACCGGCAGACCCTGCCTTTGGAGGCAGCTCCTCAGAGCATCCCAACACCAACGCAACATTGCTTCACAGGACTCTATCATCCAGTTTTAGAGTTGGTACTGAGTCAATTAGAAGAGCAAAGTGCCTTCAGATTACAAAAGAAAAATCTCTGGCCTTCCCGAAGGTAGTGCAGGAGGTAGTTCATGGCTGAACCCTAAGAAACCCCATGGTCATGGAGAGTTTCAACTTTTAATATGGTTTAGATTAAAATCCTAGCTGTCTCCACAACTTTGATGAAATTTTTGTTTTCTGCGTCAAGGCCGAAAGCAATAACTAAAACAAAGAACTTGACACGTACGGTCTCCAATATACAAACAAGTGACTGTTTCCATAGAACGTTAGAGAACAGAGAAACTGAAGTAAGTAAAAAAATGAATTCCTGATTTTGTAATAAAGGCCACATGGTCCGCGCAAGTGAGTGCAGAACCAGAGAGGCATAACTGATTAGTTTTAACCAAACACCACTACTAGTTTCATCTGTGACTACGTGCATTTTTTCTTCATCTCAGTACACATCCCTGTGTCTTGGTCAACAGGAGCTGCAGGGCTCACCTTCTTACTTAGCAGAGCATTTGCGGAATTAATTATCAAGCACTTAATCAAATCAAACAGTGACTGAACTTACTCCGAAGTAGGAGTTCATGAAAAACACAAAGCAAAACCAACACCGTTGTCCGAATTTTTGTGGCTGAATTTGAATCTCTTATCTGTACTCACTGGAACAATTTTGATCTGGGTTGCACACAAACTTATTTTGTACACCAAAGTTGAATACAGTTCAACAAAGCAGAAAATTAATAGAAATGCCATTTGGAAGCTGGATATTACAAACACCTTTTACAAGATTTTATCACCATTACATCAGACTCCGGATTCTGCCCTAATTTAGTAATAAAGTGATACTCTGAACCCCGTCTTACAAATACCACAAACCCAAACTCGACCTTGCCTCCACCGGCCGCCACTATTAGCAAAAAGTCACTGAACAATAATGCTGGCATTGTAAGTTCATGCAACGAATAATACTTGCAAAGGTTTTGGATGCGAGCTGAAAACACATTTAGTTAAGAATATTTTATTGTGGAAAAGGACATGGAAACACAAAATAAGTTAAAATGATAAAGAGACCTGAATAGAAAACCCGTGGTTATAAATGGAACAGTTGCTGTAACCAGATAGTTCTGTACATCCACATCTGTTCCAGTTCAAAGCAGTTCATGTGAACGAGGGGAAGAAACTATTTTTTCCTTTAGCTTCACTGCTGCAAACTTATCTGCATTCAGGCCAGGGCAGAGTAGGAAAAGGGAGAAACCAGCATCGGTGTACTGGCTCAACCCAAATTCCAACAAGATGGGACTGACACTGACATCTCTTCTTGCCTTTCCCCATTCCCCCCCCCCCCCCCCCCATTTAGAAGAGAGCAGCAACATTTGCAAATACTTATGGCAATTAAAGTTGTTTGTTTTTGCTAAAACCAAGGCATCTGTAGCTTCACTAAAGCTCTGTTTTTGTTCCTCTACTCGCAGATAGTTTCTGTTTCACAACTGTCCCTTCTGGGGCCACTTTGATGATAACGTGGGAAAAGCAGGCAGAACAGCCAAACAGGGAAATAAATATATAAAAATAACGAGACTGTTCTAGGACTCATTCATGTTCCAGAGGAGCTCAAATTTCCTGCCTATGGATAGCTGAAACACTTTCCTACCCAGTTTGGTCTCTGTTTCTGTAATATCCTCTTTTCTCCTCGTTTTGAATCTTAAAAATAATTTTTTTAAAAAAGAATAAAAAAGAAAGCAGCTGCAGAAAGGACACGGTGCAAAGAAATAGAAAGAGCAATGGTATCAAACTTGGGAAGGGGTAAAAGCTGAAATTAGGTCCCTGTTTTGGTCTGACAGCAATACCAAACTCCAGAGGAGGGACATTCTCCTGTAATAATCTGGTTATGAGAAATCTTTGTTTTCCTACTTATGTTATTAAATGACAGCACATATACAGCCTTCATGCAGTGCATGACATTTAAATGCCTTTTTTTTTTTTTTTTTAACATCAGGTTGTTCACGTTGAGGTTGAAGTATGTTTGTTAGGGTCCCCGATTTTATTTCCCACCTGCAAAACATGAAAGCTTCCCACAGCTGAGTCTCTGTAGGCAATTCCTGCTACTGATGGACAATGTGCTCGCGTCAGTCAATACAGAGTAATTGCTGGACTGAAATCAATCACAGGCTCCCAGGAACTGCTTTGACTGGGTTTTACTTTAAAGATTTAGTGCCATGACTCGTGAGATGCT
This sequence comes from Elanus axillaris, assembly GCA_026212715.1. Taxonomy (NCBI): domain Eukaryota; kingdom Metazoa; phylum Chordata; class Aves; order Accipitriformes; family Accipitridae; genus Elanus; species Elanus axillaris. The sequence goes on along the minus strand of JANZLQ010000022.1, from coordinate 26,486,322 downwards.
AAACTCCTCAACTGCCATTAGACATGTGCTTCGCTTCCAAAATTAAGATGGATGGCAAAATCTCCACTGAATTCCAGAGCGGAGTTCATGAGAAGCCACCTGAAATGCAAAGATCCTCCATTTCAACTAAATAGTTCTTACAGCCCCTTAAACAGATGCACAAATGAAGGATCAGGACTGTATTGTGAAATACCGCTCATGTTTGGTGGAGAAAACACTGTGCGGGGTGGGAAGCATGCTGCAGATTTCCCTTAAAAAGAGAGAGGCATGGAAGCTGTCGGGATACACAGGAGGGTCTCATGCTCAGTTGCCCACTTCCCACCAAAACCAGGGCTATTTGTATGCTTAAGTGCTTTACTGGACGAGGGCCAGAGGGCACAGCAATTTGCAGGACACAGGACTGATGAGCTATTTTGAGAAAATATACTGAAGAGAAAGAGAAAAGGGAAAGCTTTCATTAATTTATATTATCAAGATAACAAAGATTTTGTTTTGGAAACAAGAATCTGGCTCTTTTAACTGAAAGCTTGTTAGCAAGATGCTGCAACGAGAAGGTTTAAAAATTAAATTAATCTGCCATTTAGAAACTATTAGCTCTGAAAGGCTTAGATTTCATTTCTAGGCCTCTGGTATGTAACAATGTTTAAAACCTAAATCAAAACCTGTTTCTGCTTTTCCATTAGTAATTAGGATGTGGTCTTTGGTTTTTATTATTCAACTACTCAGTTATATTGTCAGATGGACTTACATGGTTAAGATTAATTAAAAATACTTTATCACAACACATTATAGCAGTGTAAGAATGGTACCGGCGAGCACAATTTCTCTTGCAGCCGATGACTTGTCATTATTCTTAGCCTGTTTGAGAGGCCAGATTCATTCTCAAATGAAAACGATCAGCTGCAATTTTAAAAAATAAGCTATTTCATTTAGGCCAGATTTTTCCAGTGTGATGACACTCAGCAGTCCCTGCAAAGTAAACAGCACAGGGAATAAGCACAGGCCAATAGTCTAAACTCCAGTTCTGAACTAAAGAGCACCCAGAACAATTTCAGCCTGTTTAATTTGGGGCAGATACATGCGGCTCTGCTTCTTCCACTCACACCCACACAATGCACATGGCCATATCCTGGGTAAGTATTATCTTCTCTCAGCTGAATCCATTTCAAGTGACTTAAAATGATAATTCTTGTTTTCTCTTACCTGTCAAACCCATAAATTCAACATATTCATTCTTGCCATATAACAAAAAATTCTGCAACAGCGAATAAATGCAATGCAAAAGGAGCTTATGGGCTCTCCTGGCAGCTCACTGAAGTTTATGAAGTCCTTTAAGATCCTTGAGTAAAGAAATGCTTTGCACTTCTAAAGCATGTACAAAAGGGCTAGGGCATGATTTCTGTGTTCAGCCTTTGCCTCTCAACCTGGCTTCCTACCACATGAGCTAACGGAGGATCTCCTGCATGTCCTCGAGTACAATTGTTCAGAAACAGGATCTGTTCCTATTCTGAGAGCCCAAACATCACCTTACATCTCAGCGCACACAGAGTAAAATATTTCTACGAGGCGACTGAATTTGAAATATAAATCTGTAGCATAGAAACTGTTGTCTCTGTTAGCTGAAGTATGTCCTCGCAACGTTCCTTAGGCTGTTCTCTTATGCCTTTCAGCAGGTCTCAGCTATCTGCCAAATGGATTATTGACAGCAATTGTAAAAATGAAGTAGTATTTCAAATCCATGTCCCTGTCGACGTCAACACTAAGCCCTAGGAGACTGTTCACAGACAAATTGATGGAGCCTACGAACACAACCCTACTAGTACAGTGCTGATACCCATATCCTCAGAAACCTTGAAATGAAAGTTAACAATTACTCAATTCACGCCTTCTATACAATCAGTCATGCTGATAAAAAACCTGGAATATGTTGACACTCACTCTTCATTATTCGATTCGTTAGCAAGTCCACTTCTCCCACGGGACACAAAGTCAGTCCTATTGGCCATGCCTCAGCACACAGGTATATGTACATACAGAGCTCCAGACAGCACAAATTCGTATTGTCCAGTATACCTTGTAAGGTGTCTTTCCTATTTAACATGCATTATAACATACAGATGTGCTGCTTCGCAACAAAGAGAGGTTCTCCCAAGATATGTTCTGGAAATGAAAATTATGTTCAGCATGTTTTAGGTCAGATTACTTCACATTTCTAACGAGTGAACAAAATTATAGCATGTTCTGCTACCGCTGCACAGAGTAGCCTTAAATTTTAGTAGGCAATCACGACAGAAAGGAGACCATTACCTAAAAGTCCCAATAACATTAATTTATTTTCAGTTCTGTTTGATTCAACTTTATGATTGGTTTGGGGCACGCTATCATCAGCATGATGAATTGACTGTATGCCCTAGGAGACTAAATTAGTTAAAGTATGTTGCTTGAGCTGATTAAATGAAAGTAACTGTTGCTTTGGATGTTGGTCTGATCAACCTTAGGGGTAGTGCAAGAGGAACAATTAACTGGAACCTTACTTGGGTTTTTATTATTTTAGTGATAAACTAACCTTAAAAAGCCACTTCTTTTTTTTATTTTTTAACTCTTTCCACAGAGTTGCAAGGTCTTACCACCTTGGAAGAGGATGCCAAAAGCAGCAGCAAGTGGTCTTTTACCTCTGCGCTGCCTATTTCACATGCGAGACCCCTGAGGCATGACCCCAGAGCCAGCCCTTTCCCTGCACAAGCCCCGGGCTTCAACTTCTACACCTGGCTAAAATCCTGGAAAAAGCCTGGCTCCACATCCTTACTTTGTGACTCAGGCTCATTTCTGTTTATACACTTGTGAGCTGAAGAATGACGATGACTAGTAGCTATATAGATAAATAAAGTATATTAAGTCACAGGAAGTAAAAAGGGAAAACCATTAATTTATTTTTAGAAACCTGTTCTTACCATTCATCAGAAAAAGAACATTCAAAAGTATGCAGCAAGATACAAGCATCTGGATGGGGTTTGCTGACCACATACCAACATTCAGACTACACACAGAGAACCATTTTCCTTCTTTAGACCAATCTCAGACTCCGTGCCAGGAACACAGGATACAGACAATAATGTAGTAGTTTCCACTAGCGAGCCTCGGGAAAGGGTGCTTTCACCACACATGCTACAGCTGCTTCAACATAGTCTGCTTAGTCTTACGCTTTCGGTGGTCCTACAGCCGATACCTCCCTTCAGATACACCGTAGCACCAGCTGGTACCTCCCAAACTGTTACACACACACCTTCCATCACCAGTGTCCATGCCGGGTTAAACCCAAGAGAAAAGGCCTCAAGGTCTAGATCAGCTTCTCCATATGAACAGCCCATGCCAACGCTAACCAAAAACAAATGGGTGATTTAATATGGAGCTGGATGCTCAACTCCCCAAACCATAGCAGCAAATGCAATACGCCCACACAACCGGGTTTTTTTTGACTCCTCTGGCTGGGTTGCCAAAATAGCATGCATCCATCAGTAGAAAACCTTTCCAGGACAATAGCACCGCAACACGCTGTGATGAATTTAATGGTATTTGCATAAAAGCTTCCATCTTTTGCAGTCTGCAGTAGATTTCTTCTGGGCAGTCATACCACAAGCATAAAGTCATACTGTATTTTCAATCTGTGCCTGCCAAAATCCAGGAAGAATCACAAAGCACCTTCATTGACATATCTTGCGGTAGATCATCAGCCAAGATGCTATGGTACAAATGATCAGACATAAATATAGAATAGGTTTTTCCTTGACTGTTAATGCTGCACTGGACACATTTTTGCCACTTTCCTTACTTCGAATCAGTAAAACCCCAAAACTTTGAGTGATGCTTAGCCCTGAAACTTCGACCTTGGCTCTTGTTCCTCTTCTTGAGAATGATTATAAAACTCCCACAATATCATGTTAAAAAGAAGAGTTTTAAAATGTATTCAGAGGACTCTGTGTTCATTACTTGTACCTCTGTGATGTTGCTGAAGTCAGTATCTGCTTGCTTTTCCTATTCACTTTTAAAAAAATGTGTCCTGAATCTGCACTGGTAATTTAGTTGCCAGCCTTTTCCCTTTTTTACTAACTGAATGCTGTGAAAGGTGTTTCTCTCTCCCTGGACAAAATTTTTCCTAGTGAACCTTACTTATCAACACACAGATCCCTACTGCATATTCCAAGTTTGTTCTGCAAGCAGGACATCAGCTGACATCTGTGAAGATGTGCAAGAGGCAACAAATATTTGCAGTGTGTTTAGAAAACAAAGGTTTTTTCTCATTTTAGTACGTACTCATCAAGTTTCTTCCTACATGGGATACACATAGAGGGAGAGGTAAGACAGCAGGACAAGGAGCCAGGAATACATAACTTGTAATCACTGATGTCATGTTATAAGTTAAATAATTTATAAGATATAAAAAGAGCAGTTAATGCTGGCAAACCACTTAGCCTTTACATAACAGAATTCAGATTTTAAAAATCCCTCGGAGAACTTACAGTCGCGTGCAAAAAGTCATAGTTGTTTGTGTCAGTTCAAAAAAAAAAAAGGTTCTATTTTTCAGAGCTGCAGTCTGAAAGGACATTTCAGTGATTATTACTAATACACCACTCATAGGAATAAGAATGTACCATCCAGGTCCTAGCACAGATAGAGAGCTGCCAAGAATAAATCAGATATGCAGATAAGGTAAGCGGGCGAAGATACTAAAGAGAAATGGCATTGGATCTAACGTTACTACTATCTTTTTATCAGTTCAAATCTGGAAATAGTTTCTGAAATGGCTGGAAGGACAGACTGCCAGTAGAAGGTTCAAAGAAGTGAACTGTGGGAGTCTGAAGAAGAGAGAAAACACTGGCATGTGGGCCAGCCACAGAGGAGAGGCAGGGACAAGACATTGGAAACAGCAAAGGAAGCTGAAACGGCGGAACATGCGGTGCAGCACAAAGAAACAGAACAAACGAGAAGCGAGGATGTACGTGGGGACGCAGGTCAGCTGTCTGCAGATAAAGGCTAAAGGATACAGGGAGGTTAGGGCACAGGGAGAAGGGCTGGCCCTCCCACCAGGATGTAGTACTACTTTCAGAAATAGAGGGATGAGGGATACAAATCAAGGGCTAAACCAAATAAATAAAAATCTATTTCCCTTGAGGGCATGTGGGCTAGCCTATGGAGCAGTGGTGGTGACTAATGCATCCCAGCACGAGGAGCTTTGCTTCCTGTGCATTCAGAGCCTCCCAAGCAAGGCAGCCATTGTGGTCGTTTCTAAAAGGCCTATATTTACCATAAATTACCTTGCAGCGACAGTGGAGACACCACTATCTTTTTGCTTGTCGAAGTACCGGAAAAAAAAGTTGTGCGCTGTTAGTCACTTCACTCTGTTACATTGCTTAGATCTAACAGCTGGCACAAGATGACTTAGCACCACTGAAAATAACACCTGACAGGGTCCCAGCAAGACATGTAGGCTGCCAACCCCCCAAACCTTGTAATTTGTAAAACCCCTCTTGGGGTTCGTACCTCTGACAGAACTGCAAGTCCTGCCATAACCTCAAGTTTAGCAGCAAACATGGGTGAGGTCGGGAAGGTGAATAATTCCCACACCAGCACACACTGTCTCCAGCTAAACCGCTCTTGTATTCTCTCAAAGTAAGCAGAACTATTTCACGCCACTACTGCTAACTTGGCTCGTACAATAAAATGTGAGGATGTGCCCAGAAGTGCTTTTTCAGACTCCCTGCGAACACCCTCAAGAAATAAGAAAAGAAGTGGTGGCTTCTGTTTGTGGAGCTCATCAGTCTGATGGTTTAACTGTACAGTGACCCAACAACTCTATATGAAGTGAATGCTGGATAGCTTAAGTACTTCAAACTCCCCATCACCTTGCTGCAGGACAATGCCTAGGACTTCGGACAAGCCCTCCTCTGGAGCCTGCTCAGGGCTTTTGGCCTGCACAGATCTCTTCCCTGTGCTGACCGCCCTCTGCAGCAAATGAAGATACAGCAGAGGATTCAGCCTTTCGACAGTACAGTGCAAAGATTTACAAGTACCTTGATAAAACAGAGCAGGACAGCGAGCTCTGTGAAGAGGCTAATGGGATCTCTTTCCCCAGAAGTCACAAACCTTGCCGTACAGTGCGATACAGCCATATATTTAGCGGTATGCTCTCGGTGAGAACAGCTTCTCCCTCCTTTGCCTTCTGGAGAAGTCTCTGGCCAGGAGCGTATCAGAGGGTGGCTTGCTGAGGACTCAGCTGCGTAAGATGCCAAGCATGCCCCAGCGAGTGCTAAGCATCCCCCACTAAAAGGGGGGGGGGGAGATGAGTAAACTTAACATTTGTCAGCCTTTCACACAGTGAAGTCCTGAAGTTTGTCATGCCTGTTGCAGTCCCTTCCTTTCTTCCTTTTCCCCAAAGCGATCCTAATTTAAAGTGAGCCTTATTTTCCAACCACAGCACGTCCCCAAGCATTTCCACATTTCCTTTTCTCAATATCGCCAGAATCCAAAGGGTGTAATTCAAGTCAAAAGGGACATTTTTCCCTTCCTGATGCCAATAAATACTGCTACTTCCCAGGGTTACTCTCCTTGCCTTCTGTTTTGGCATGCTACTTTTACCCCGTATTTCATGTCACATCCGTACAACCGCAGCATGTAGCCGTAGAGCTACACGTACCTTACCAGCACATCCACCACATCGGACCCCACAACGCCCCGTTTCCCCCCACCTCAATGCTCCATACGAGCTCTCGGAGACTGACAAACTGCTCCGCTTGCTGTCAGTCTCGTACAGGACAAGGCACGCTTCCCACAGCTATTCGGCGGACCGAGGCACACGCTTGCAGTCCAGCACAAAGGCAGAGCTGCGGCTTCGGCTGCGTATGTGCTCATCCACAGAAATTAATAAGTTATTACTACAAATTAAAATATTAAGTTAATGATGTGCATGACTGCAAGTTACAGAGCTGGAAAAGAAGTCCTAATTAAATCAATACAGTTATTAGTCCCTTGTCATCTCTGATTAATTATTAGCTTAATATGCTTCATCATTTTCACTGTTAATGGAAATAGCTGCAGTGCTATCATGGGAAGCAGGGTAACACATAGGAGAAAGCGACGGAGCTGTGCTGGAAGTCCCAGCTTCAGATTGAACATCTTCCAGAGAAAAAGGGGAAAACATTTCATTTTCTGGGGGGATAGTCTGACAACATTTAAGTCAGCGACAAAAAAACTCTCGAGGTTTTCAAAGGGGTCAAATGTTCACTCAGGGAATTTCTGATTGCTGAAATGTAGGGGGTAAAGACTTGACTCCTAATCCTGTGCTTAGTCCTGAGCACTTGTCCCACTGCCTCTGAGCCTTTCTCTGAAATGACAGGATATCACCCCTGTCCTTTCACATGCAGTACCCTTCCCCAGAGCCCACCCCAATTCCGACCCTCACCCCGCCTTCACTAGATGCTCTCATTATCCCAGAACATAAAGAAGGAATCAGCATAAAATAAGCTGGCAGCCATCAGCTGTGATGTCTGGGTCCTTAGGGCACAGATGTAGCTGAGGACACCTGTCCTTTCATGCCACCGAAAGAGCCAAAAATAATGTACTGAGGTCACTTTTCTCCTTGCTAGCAAAAAGTAAAATAGTACTTTGGATGTAGGTGACTGACAGTATTTACGCAGAGCTCAGGGGAGTACAGACTCCCCTCCGTTCTCCTGTCTTCTATCATCCTCTCACTGACCCGGACTTTTCCCTAACTCCTCCTAACATGCAAGTTTCCTTAGCTGTCTGCAGGAGGCTGAGTGTAAAGACCATGTCAAAACATCATGTATGGGTCTCCACATGTCTCTCCAGAAACTGCAAAAGTTACCAGACAATTGGATATGATTTGTACTGCAATACATGGATCTGCTACATAATTAGACAGGAGCTTCATCTTACAAGCAGCTTTTACAAACAAGCTCTTTTGGAAAGGTTATCAACAGAAATACAAACATGCACTTCCGAGAACAAAACTGCTCCCTGAACTCATTAATAAAGCTGGTACACAGCGTTCATGCTGCTAATGGGTGATTCAGTAAATTAAATAGAGAATGTCACTGTAAAATATTATGTAAAGTTTCTCAAAGATAAAGAGCCACTCAAACAATTTCTCAGGACTCTCACCCTATCACTGTGATTACCTCATGATAAATTGCCACCTGCCCCATGAGTAATGGTAGAGCTTTCTAGTGCCATTTCATCATTTAGTCCCCTTACCGATACCTCTGTTAATGTGCTGCAGTAACACTTCAGCTTCCCACGCCTTACTTGCTTTCCATTTCAGTTTTGAAAAGTTCGACCTGCTTCTTATTTTGATAAAGAAGTTAATACGGGACAATCAGTGGCATACAGAAACCCTGTCCCCCGGTATTTAGATCTAAAGCCCAGCTGTTTTGTGTCAACCGTTAAAGAAGTAGTTTTCATTCTGAGCACTCTGGCTAGCCTACGGTTTGATGAGCGTACAGCATTTCTTTTAGAAATGGGCTGAACTCCAGTGAAATATTTGGCCATTTAATGAGTAGACTCTAGGATAACGGTTTTCGTGGGAATCCAAAAAGAGGGAGTAAAGAAAAGGGCTCCCCGTGCTATTCTTAGCTGCAAACAGTTAGATTTGGAATTTTGATTGTAAAGCATGGAATTTATAAATGGTGCCATGCTAAATTTACTTCATTTGTATACAATTCAGCTGGATAATCAAATGTGTTCCAGTATGTTCCTGGTTAGCATCTCAGTTCTAGCTTTATTGTCTCTAAACTGGTAGAAAAATGCGTTCAGTAAATAGCGCTTGTAAAATTTGTGTTCCAATGTGTGCGCATGAAGGTTTTATATACACAGTGTGCGAGCGTGAAGATTTTATATAAATGCATATGTGGGCGCACATGCGTGCACCCAGACACTGAGCCGTGATTTATTTCTAGAGGGAAGCCAAGGAAATTCCCACCCCCTACCATTTAAACGATCTGCTCTTTGGCTCTAAACATTCTGTAACTTCTCAGCCAAGGAATGTATTTTCCCTTTCCAATATATATAATTTATTTTGCTGCACACATTAGTTAATGATACAGAGGTACATGATTTAGCCGGTTCTGTAAAAACATTACTGACAGTCCAAGACAGACCCGTTTCATTTTGTAAGACCTTTTTTTGCTGGTGTTCCACGGCACCGTGTGAATTAACAGCGATCACCAACGCAAGGATTTGTCCCGTGTACTTTGTACTCCAGCAATTTTTCGTAATTAGACAGGCTTCCCGGGGTAGACGAGCTTCTAATTACTATACTGATGTAGGTAAAAAGGGCTTTACTCTGGTTTACGTTGGGGGAGGGGGGCGGGAAGACGGCAGCCAGCTCTTTTATTTCACTACTACTTTGCGGAGAATTATTCCTGGGATTTTTAAAAACAGCCGATGAAATGCGAATCATAAATCCCTTAGCGGGGCACGGGGCGGGGGGTGGTGCCGAGCGGCCGCCAGCGGAGCCCATTTCCCCGCCGGGAAGGAACGACCCCCCCTCCTCACCCAAGACCCCCCCCCCGGGGCTCACCCCATCCCCGCACCCTCCGCCCCAGACTTACGCGGTCCCCAGGGCGCTGCGGCCGGCAGCCTGCGCAGGTGGATCTCATCCCTCTCCATCTCCTAGCCGAGCCCCGCAGCCACTTGGTACCACACTGAACTTCCCAGGAGATCCCTCCTCCTCCTCCTCCTCCTCCTCTTTCTTCTTCCTCCTCCTCCTCCTCCTGCTGCTCCCTTTCTCCCCCCTCCCTTGCCTTTTTTCGGGGAGGGCGCGTTCATCCAGCCAGCGACACCGCTTCCCCCCCCCCCAGTTCCCCGCCCCGGCCACACTTTAAATAAAGGCGCCGGTCCGGCCCGCAGCCCCCCCCCCCCCCCCCCCCC
>JANZLQ010000022.1:26455638-26476055 GCA_026212715.1 Elanus axillaris | reverse complement strand
GGGGGGAAGAAAAGGGGGGGAAGGAAAGGGGGGGGAGAAAAAGGGGGGAGAAAAAGTGGGTCTTGGCTCCGCTACCAAAGTGCAGCCATGGGCTGTGAGTGCCAGGGATAACTCCAGGCCAGACGTCTCCCCAGCTCACCTTCCCCCCATCTTTCCCACTGCCCCACTGGGATGAGGTTTGGCTCCATCCCCAGCAAAACAGGCAGGACCCCCTTCCCCAGGGAGGCTGTGCCTGCCCGGGGGCAGCTGGCTGCCTCCCCTCCCCAGGTCAGGTCCAGGAGGGATGCTCTGAATATCATGGGAAAGACCAGCAAACTTGGGGCCTCACAGGACACTGCCGGGTTACCTTTTTATTACTATATATATTTTTTTTTTTTAAGAAATGTGAGGTGTAAAATAGCTGACACTTTTTACACATCCAGCTGGGTGGCTACAGTATTTGCACAGGATTTTGAACAGGATTCCAGGCTTATTCACCTCCACAGATTTAAACCCCTCTTCAGTGCCCCATGGGAATTCCCTGGTCTTCTCCAAACCTGCTGCCTGATCTCACGCTGTGCTGCAGAAACCCACTTAGGCAAAACTGACGCAGATTTATCCGCACCATTCTCTGACTGCTTTCTCTTTTTTGAATCTCGGACAAGCACTTAACCCTCAAAAATGCAAAGACAGAAGTACACAAGGGCTCTGCCAGAAGGAAACAAGCTCAGCAGGCTTCCCAATTTCTGGCAGGCAGCCCCCAAGTACCCCACGATCACAAGCTGCTCCTCGTGTGGCCATGCTCCCGCTGCGCCCAGGTCCTTCCCAGTCCCCCAGCACCCACAAAAGGGACCTCACCCAGTGGCATCTTGCTGGTGGTACTCACCCCCCGGCTACAATGAAGCTGTGTGGAGCAAGAACCAGTTGGCCTGTGGGGCTGAGCCACCTCCTCTCCCCGTGCTTGGAAAACAGGGTGTTCAGCATCACTGGGAGGTGGCATGGGGTTCCCCGCCGCATGACAGTGAGCGGACACTGCTCCCACTTGGGTCACGGACCTAATTCCACTCTCAGGTCTCTTTGTTACTGAAATGACAGCAGGTTACGGTTCAGATATCTCTGTGGGACTGTATGTTTAAAATGGTAAAAGCATCTTTCCTGGGTTGGTTGGAGGTTTGACATGAGGGATAGAAAATACACTGAGATAAATATATGAACAAGGGGATTTATGTGTATGGACTTTTCCTTTACAAAATATAATCCCTAGAGGCTTTGAAACTGAGTCAGGATGGTTTTAGGCTACATTTCACATCTTTTTACTCCTTTTTAACTTTAGTGCTTTTGGGGGACAGTATGGATTTCAACTATTTGTAAAATGCACATTACTTAGTTTATTATTAGCAGAAGAGCAGGCAAGTAGATTGTGTTGAACTGAAGCCTCGCTTACCGGCTTGCTTAACCGGAGATCAAAGGCACTTGGGAGCATGCTCTTTTTCCTTTGCCTAAAACTCATTTATTTTGGATGGAGATTTGCAACAGAACCAGAATTTGGGCACAAGACCAACATACATATTTGTTTTACAAATGTGAAACACAAAGAAATCTGGAAATAATGCCAGATTCCAGTATCCTATCTTGTCATGACCACAGGCTCCATGAGCAACTGCTGACTGCAGCGGGGGCAGGAACCCAGTCTGGACGTACACGTGCACAGTGCAGGCACAGCATGTGCCTTCATTGTCAAAGAGCTACCTTTTCTGCAGGTAATTCTCTACCGAAAGCCCAGCCAGAGGCAGGCCAGCTGATCAATGACATAATTTCGTAACAAGCCTTAGGAAGTTTTAGTCTGACAAGCAGGATTTCAAAAATTAAGCTTGTTTTCCAGCCCCACACATGGAAAAAAGTAAAGCTAACGTTACTGCCTCATTCCAGGTGTTTAAGTGTTAGTGGGCAATCATTTAATTTTAAAAGTGTCCTGACAATTAAAATACATTAATTGCCTAGTATTATTTTAGAAGGTCCTGGGCTGACGTGGCCCAGATTTGAGTGTAAATGGAAAAATTGTGGCGTGCCATGGAACCTGTGCTCCACCCAGTAGTACTGAGAGGCAGGACACCAAGTTTCCTTCCCACGCCCCTAGATGAGATCCAGCAGATCCCTTAGCTGCTTTGGAGAAGCCCATTGTTTGAAATAGCTATAAAGATAATGGGAAAATCATGCATCTGCACAGAGACCTCCTTCACTCTGTAGTGCTCCTGCACAGCATTTCATTTACCTGCCAGTATTCCCTGGGCTCCTCCCTGTGCGTACATATGGACTTTGTAATTAGACTAACATCAAAGGCTGGACCACTCTTGCACCTAAAGTGACAGAACTGAGCAGTCGGACTGCTCAGGCTCTGACCATGCACGAGAGCAGAGGAAACATGATTTGTCTTTTCAAGAGCCCCATGAGCTAAAATAGGCTTTTGAGCTGATAGGAAGCAGAGACTCTAGCTAGTTTTCTTCCTTAGCGTGTGATAAACCCAGTGTGCCATCTCAACGCGTACTTGTGAGAAGAATGGTAAAGGGACAGAGAATCTACTGTCTATGCAATAAAACAAAAATGCTTTCTTAACAATTAGGAAGGAGACAGTGCTGCTTGGCATCCACACCTATAGTAAGTGCACTTGCTGGAAATATTTATTGTCTGCTCCTGCAAAATATATTGTGTACCTTTATAACAATAATAATGCAGTTCTCAGCTCTTGTGATTTGGAGCTGAGCAAAGGCTCCAGATGTTCGGGGTGCTCGTGCTCTGGGGAAATGCCTGCCTGTAATGCCAGCCCCACCATCCCAAATGGCAAAACAAACAAACCAGCCCACCAGCCACCTCTCTGCCTTGCAGTTGCCTCTGAACTATTTTTATGAACTCGTTTACACTTTTGAGGGGCACACAGTGAAGGCAGGGATACACTCCAGCTCTCCTTTTCAGCTGGGGCATCCGGAGATAAGAGCCCATATCCCTGGCAGCCACCCGAAACGACACCAACACAATCACATGATGATGAAACAAACCCTGGCCAAGGCTATGACAGCAGCGTAACCCCTGCCTCCTCGCCTTCCGCGCTACAGGCAACACACTCCCCGGCTGTCGTTGATGCGCAAAAAGAAAGGTAATGGGTGTGTTGTATATGAGCTAGAGAATCAGGTTCCAGAGGGCCCTAAAATCACAGATGGGAAAGATAAACAGGGAATGATAAGTCACAATATAAAAACTAAGGCATACCCAGAGAAATCAGCAGGTAGGAAGATTAGGATAAAAGGAAGAAATTTTTTTCCACATAATGTACTGAAACCGTAAGATTATTATGTAAATTATCACATAATAGTAAATATAACAAGCCTATGGATACAGAGGATTGTTACATTTTCATGCGACACAAGTGAAGTCAGAAGCACAGCTTTTTTTTAAAGGGATGAGAAACATTTATGAAAAATAGGTCCAATGGTCTCTACTGTACAAAGTAGTCTGGCCGTAATTTTCAGTTCACTAAGCTCTTAAGCCTCTGGTTGTTGGAAAGGCATTTGTGGGGAAGGATGTTCTGTTTCTTATCTCCTTTCCTTGCTACTTACCACTGACAGACACTGGGTCCTGGGCTAGATGGACCTCAGAGTATGGCAAGTCTTTTGGCTGTGTAACACTTAGTATTTATGTAGAGCTCATGTCCCTAAAGCACAGAATATTTTATTTTTTATGAAACTCACTTAGGTCAAGTGTATTTCTGTGTTAGAAATAAGCAGATACTGCTAAAAACATTATTTCGTCAATGCCCTGATCTTGCAAGTGCTTCTGTGCATGCTTATTATTAAATATTACTTCTGTGAACAGTCTCTGCTTTATTTTCTTTTTTTTTTTGTGATTTAACATTTTGCCAAAGTTGAGCGAGAAAAATGTTACTGTTTGTAAATAGTAATGTCTAGTATGCCGAATACATGCTCAAAGCTGAAAGCAGTTTAAGGACTGAATCAAACAATCTCTGTAGTGAAAAACGTCCACTGCTTTGCAGGTCTTTGCCTGTGCCAGTGGCAGAAGCAGTTGGGGGTCACCACACATTCCCTAAATTAAGAATAAATATTTAGAATGGCTGATTTTCACAAGTTTAGGCAATGTAAGAGAAGTGAAAAATGAAGTTCTGCATAAAAGCAGAAAAAAATTAGAACACCCCCCCCTGCTTCTGCATATGTGAAGACTATTCCCTTTCTTGTGTCCCCATGAAATGCTTTCACTAGTTACTATTAGCCTCTATGGATACGCGCAGGGTTTTCCCATTAATGCGGCTGAAGTTTCCAAGTGTCATTCTACAGAAGTTAGAGGAACCTCCCACTTCTTTCCTCTGCAATTTACAGTTGGAAGTACCACCCAAGAGCCCAGCCAGGACTTTGAAATTAAATTAGAAGATGCTGTAAACTGTGTTCACAGGAACAGCAACAGAGAAGATTTGACTCAGACCATGTGAGTCACAGTTGGTCTCCAAGTCTCCCCTTGCTACTGATGGAAGGAAATTATGACAGCCCAGCTGTGCTGGCCAGAGGGGTGGGGGAATGAAACTGAGCCCACTCCAGGCTTTTTTAACCCTCTGTCTTTGGATCCAGTCCCCCTCTCTATCCCAAAGCAAATTCAGCTGGACCCAAGCTACTGCTGATCTGAGTTTTCCCGACTCGTTTTTATGAGATTGCCATCATCACTTTCAAGCTTCTGTAGGAATCTGCTGCTGTGCTTAAAATTATCCTTGCATTTAGAAAAGTTTTTCCTAATCTCAGTCTCTTCTTGCTATAGGGCAAGTCTATCAGTCCATGGCCATTTCCATTAGACATGAAAGTGTACGTTCCCTTCTCTTTGATCTGCGTGGCTAGCAATTAGCAGCAGCTCTTCCTTACCATCTTGAACTGAAGCTTCAGGTAACCACGACAGGAAAAATAAGAACAGTTTTCCTGTTTTTCTTTTTTTGTGCTGTAGAGTCTCAAGCAAAAATCAGCCTACAGTGCTTCCATGTGCAAAGTGCAGCTGCATGCTGTGACCTGCTTCTGTATCTTTGGTCTTAAGCAATGAAGTTTAAAAAAAGAAAATTGCTTACCAGAAGTGACTCTTAGAGCTTTACTGCTGCTTGAATCATACAGAGGAAAAAAGGGTGAAGTATTTACCTGTGACTTGACTTGCCACTCTTTGTATTTATAGGAGACAGCATCTCTCTCGACACACACTTAGTCTAGGTGTTTACTGCAACTTTTTTTGAACCTGCAATTTTTGCACCATTTGTAAAGGAAGCAGCAAAGCCTATTCTTACAGGATACAAAGAGGTACTTAACAATGACTCAAACTAATACCCTTTTAGTGGTTTGGATACTGGAAGACTGTAGCCTATGTGCTACAATCATCTACAAGACCTCTACAGGGCAGAGACAGCAGAAATAGCATCCTGCACAGCCTGGCAGCCCAGTAAGAGACAAGTTTTTAACACTTCATTCACTGTAATGGGAGTTTTGCCACGAGCAGCAACAGTTTTCACGTGCCAGGACCTGAATACTTTCATATCCTCATTAGTTATCAGCAGACATGCCACTAAACCAGCTCAAGATTTGATAGCCACTGGAGATTAGACTGAAAAGCTCAGAGATTTGATAGCACTTCCAGAAGGATCTGCTGGTGCTTCTAGCCCTTCCGTGGGGCCACCTGCCCCCAGGGGAACAGAGATCACCTCCTAGGCAGCCAGGAGCCCAGACTGATGCCAGAAATGATGAAGTCAAAAGCCTTTTTATTCCCCGGTGAGTGCTGAGGGATCCCTCCCTTCTCACAGCTCCCACCTCCCTGCAGGGCAGGCGGTGGGGCTGCCCCTCTCCCCTCAGGTGTCTTCCCTTGGCAGTGTGGCCACAGCTGGGAAGATGCTGAAGCCTCTATTAACTCTGTTCAGGCTCCTACCATCTCTGTGCATGTGATCCTCTCACAAGTGCATTTTATGCAGCGGTAGCTGATAATTTAAGACCATTATTTTACACCACCACTTCACAAAAAGTAGCAAGTTAGGACTTGTGCAAATGAGCGAAGACCTGCAGTTGTAACAGCACCAGATAGTAGTATAACAGCAGAGAACCTGTTGCACTAATATTTGGATAATATTACACATGATCATATGTCTGCTTTTTCAGAATTTAATATAGCGCAAGTCTCCATGGTCTACATACAGCAATTATTTCCCAGGTAACACACAAATATAAGGTCTTTCCATGGACATGAGACATTAGCAGTGAAATTACACATATGGCTATCACTGAATTGTAGGTTTAAATTCTATACTTTCATGTATTCAGTTACAACTGCTGGTAACAGGTGTTTGCTAATTTTTTGGTGTATTTGTGTTTTTTTTAAAAAACTAGTTACATTATCTATTTTAGTATCCACAATTTATCTCCAAGGTGTTTGTGGTTTAAACATGTGAATCACGAATTCAGTTGGGACCTCTGTGAAGACTCACTGGAAACAAGGCAACAATGAATTGAGAATCCAGCCCACGGCTGTGACTCAATAGCAAGTTCAGAGAGATTCACCCATATTTTCCAAAACATGAATATCCAAGGACCTGCATGAGAAACTTTGAGGGTGACAAGCTGGTTAAAGAAACAGTTGTGTTCACTTTTCCAACCTCAAACCTACATGTTTCTGCAGGACAGGTACTGAAAGAAAGAAGTACAGAAAAAATTGAAGAAGACTGTTTTAATATGCAATCATCTGTGTGGGACAGGGCATGCAGATCTTAGCAAGACAGAGCATCACCTGCAATAGATGGGTGCTGGTCTTGGTAATCAGGTATGGTTTTGTCCTCATGTATGTGTTTTTGGATATCAAATGGGTCCAAGAAAGAATATAGATATTTTTACCTTGTGTTTTGAATTTGTATAAATAAAATAATGCAGCAGTGGTTGTTTCCTAGTCAGATTGAATACCACATACTTTCCAGCAATGTATCTGTAAATATTACTAGCTTGGCTCTACCCAGCTGGGTAATTAAGATTAACAAAACCATGTCAGTTGTTATTGTACACAAATGCACCAGCAAAATGCATCACTTACTTACAGCACATAACACACACTGATGTTTTAAAAGCAAGTGGCTGACATTGGGTCCACTGTGTTCCCACAGCCCAGGTCTCTGCTTCCTTCAAAGCCCTACTGGTGTAAATCAGGGTGGGAAGTGACGCAAAGCAAAAAGGGATGACAAAATCAAGGTGACACAAAAGCCTATAACTGTGGGCTAGGCTGAGTGACAAGAGGAGAGGGCTGGACAAGAAGGGATAAAAATGCTTGATAAAAAATATTCGCAAACTCATGGCTTCTCAGTCACTGTGACTAAGCCAAAGTAGGACTTCTCCAATTAGCTGTTGCTGCATGCCAGGGTAGGTGCGACATCCAGGCCATTTCTTCAGCTTTAATGTCACCTTCTCCACCTAATCTCAATAAATCTCTTTAATTGCACCACTTGGGACTTAATCCGTCATGTGAGGATTTTTTTGTAGCTCACCCTTGAGTCTGTCAAACAGACATCTGTCTGCAAGAAAAGAAGAAAGGGTGTTTCACTACTATTTTTGTCAGGACTGTGATCCAAGAGGTACCAGATTAAGGAGTCTTCTTTCAGAGGTGAGCTGCCTTTCAGGACAACTCGAATCACGGCAGCCTCTTGCTGACCACAGATGAAAACAGTATTTGAGGGGTTTTAGGAAGTTCTGTGTGTATTGTTTATGTAGATCAAGGTGGAAAATAAATGCATTCACACAAATTCCTGGTGATTCATATTCTTCTCAAAATCAGCTCTTGAATAGTCCCTTTCAAGACATAGGACCTTCAACAGCGCTGAAAATTTGCTGGATTCTTTTGTTGTGCCTTGACCTGTGTCTAGTCACTGCTCTTCTCTTAACTTGTTGCCATAGTCTGGCAGTTCTTTTTCAGCTGCTGGGTTGCTGATGTGCTTCATCCTATGCTCCTACATCACAACAGGAGTGATGGATGCAATTTTTTGCCATTAACCAGGATCACAGCAAAATATGTACTTGGCAACATGCCTACTGACCCCAATCCATCTGTGTTCATTCTGGGACTGAAAACAATGGGGCTTTTCCCATTCTGTGTTGCTCCAGAAGAATAAGGGGTGATCTGGTCATTAGTTACCACATGCAAACTTTGGGGGTTTTTAACCTATTTTATCAGCTACTCCAACGATAAATTAAACCCAAGAGACTAATACTCAGTTGTTTTATCTTAACAGCAGGTTGAATTCCTGGGGGAAGATGCCAACACATATACTGAAGGTGAGGATATCCACAGCTCTGAAGTGATGTACTCAGCACAAGGTCTGGAAGGGGACCAGTGACACTGTAAGAGACCTTCCAGTGGCTGATTCTGCTCCAGCTCCTTTTTCACATGTATAACCTGCACACCAAACAACCCACCCACCTTAAAATAATGGTACCTAAAAACAAGTCCTCAGATACCTTTCACTGTCAGATAATAAAGATTAGTATTTAATTATTGATTATATGCATGGCAACAATAAACCTGAATAGAATAAAGAGAAGAAATCTCAATGTTCTTTTTGAATATTTGTTTAAATACTTTAAAAAATACATTTAGTATAAACTTATAAATACCTTTAATTTATCAGTGGTTTTAGTAACATCTGGAAATTTGTAAAAACAATTCTGAAAAATGACAAGCTAAAAATCTGTTTTCAATTCTTAAAAAAGCTTTTAAAAATCTTGTTTTCCCCTGCCCTAATTTTCATACCTTTATCAGGTATAGTTATATAAATTCTTCTTCACGAATCCTGTGCCTTAAAACACTCACAGACGCAATTGATCTTTATCATGTTCTTTTAAACACAAGGGGGCACCAACAAGCTAGTGGAGTAAGATAGAAACTTCACATACAGTAAATCAGAAAAAACTGTTACGACTCTTGATAGTCTTCTTAAGTGAGACGGATTTTGAAAATAAAAGAAAGCAAGGCAATGCTTTATCATTTCTTCATCTGAAATGACTGGGAAAGTAATCCTTGGCATGTGCATATTATGCTGCCTCATTTCTTTTACTACCTTGAATTTAAATTATTTCTGACTGCAGATGGTTCTCTAGGAAGGTGGAATCCTGTTTCCTTGCTTTTATAAAGAGGGAATACAGCTTCTAAGCAAAAAAAGTACCAAATACGCCCCCAAATGCAAAGTTGAGCCAAAGGACCATTAGCTTTTTTTGTTTAACATAGAAATATCAGTGATGCTTGTGTTTCTCAAAGTTCCAGTCCCTTTTTGATTTCTCTGTATTTCCATAATAAACCCGACTAAAAAAGGAAGTCTTGAAATATAAATCAAGATAGGAAAGTACTTAATGTAGCGTGACCCCATCTATTGTAACATGGGCACCTGCACACACAAAGAAGTGGAATTTGCCCCAGTGCAGAGGGTAAGCATGAGACCCACCACCACGTAAATCCTGAGAGCAGAGCTGTGGTGTGATGCAAGGCCAGTCTAAACTCTGCTTGCTCACCTTTCTAACTGCTGGATTTCTGCTGTGCTTTTCTAGTCCCATTGCAAGATCCCGTGTCAGGTTGTAGGATTATGCATGTGAAAGATCAGTTGCTATTCATTTTCTCGCTGTTGCTCATAAAAGATAGCTAAATTCAAGGGAACATGGTGTTTTAGTGCAATGAATGAAAGCAAGTCACTTTGGGGACTTCAGTGTATGGTTTTGACAGAGTACTTTTCTTTCTGACTTTTCCATTTTTCTCCTCCTTGATTTGAGTCACTGAAGGTTTCCTCCCTAAGTGTTTCCTGCTTGCTTAGGTGCACTCTCATTCTTCCTGGATTTTTTATGTTCTTCTAATTCTCAAAGTAATTATCCGTCTAGCCCTTCCCTCTTTCCAGGCTAAACAAACATTGGTAGAAGTAGTTTTCAAAGGAATTAACACTTTCCAGGTAAACATGAGGTCTCAGAGGAGACTCCCCTAACTGAGAGCTCATTTAGGTGGGACCTTTAAGTCCACAGGTAACAATCACAAGGAGGAAATATGTTTTTTGCAAGTGCTAAACTATTGTCACTCATTTAAAATCACAGCTGAGCCCTGCACACCCCTGTATAGAGTTAAAATGGCTTAGCAATGTAGTCATACCATACACAGGACAACTATTCCATTCATATGATGATGATTCAAGTATGAAAGTTTCAAGCTTCTATTATTCTGCTTGGGAAAATGGTTCTACAATGACACAGATCTCACTGTTAAGATTTCCCTGATAATTTACCATGTTTGGGCCTGCACAGAATTGCTTTTCCCATTCCCTATGTTCATATAGGTTATGAACTGCCTGTTCACTGTTCTGTTCGTCTGTCTGCCACATTTAGGAAGGATTTATTAGCGGATTTCAAACAATGAAAGCTGCAGGTGGGATAACCTCTACTATCAATTTATCTGTCCCAGAACAAAGATAGAGGTGGTTGTGCAGAATCAAAGGCAGAAGGTCTCTGGGGAGGTTGGGGAGACCAGGAGCAGGGCACTGCTGGATTAGAAGTCCCTCTGCATTAATTGCATGCAGGTATAACCTTGACTGCCATGTAATCACAGCTCTCAAGTTTCTTTGCTCAGATACCCTCCAATTTGTAGACACGAAAATACAATTGCTTGTAGCCGTGAAAATATTGTTTCTTATTTCTTACCTATTTAATGTAGATAGAACTGCTAGTTATAATGGTTTCCAGATTAAGAAAACTCTTTTGGCTTTGTAAATATGTATGCGTTGAAGAAGTAATGTATTCTTTAAATTCATCACAAACTCAGAAGTATCCCATGACTTAAAAATGGTTTTGTGGATAAAACACAGAAGAGGGAGTCTAGAGATGTGAATCCTTTTCACACCATTAACTACCTTGCTTGTGAATATGAGTCAGCTAACTTGTCTGTGCTTTACTTCTCATGTGTAAATGTTTACCTTCTACATTACTGACAACAGGCCCAGTTACTAGGAAAAAAAAAATAGACCATCACTCCTGCAAACTTGAGACCGAAGCCTGACTTTTCCAACCTTAGCAACAGTGGCTTCCAACTGCTCTTACCAGCCCTTGAAATCAGGGAAGTCTCTGGTTTAATAAACTTTGTAGGTGTGTGAGAGGGGCTTTTTCTTCAGTCCCTTAATCCTAAATAGTTGATGGGATGGAGTAGTGAAGAGGAGCAGGCCAGTTTAGGAGTGCCCAACTCTTGCCTAAGCCAAATTTTTCTCCCTTTCTTTTTACTTAATTCCAGAAATACTAGTGGGTTTGCTTGCATTATGCCACATGTCTCCAGCTATGTTTATGATACAGGCATTTTTTTGTGTGTGTGCTGGTAGCAGTGTTAACTCCTGCACTTGCAAAAGCTCGAGTTTTGCTTGTGCTGAACTGCACAACATCACTTCAAGCAGAACTGTTCCTGTCTTATGCTGCTGGGACATTCAACAGTCATTTCGTTCACTACAATTGCCAACTGAACATCATCGCCTGATGTTTTTGTTCAGAGCTTCAATGATCAATAGTCGCTGACACCGTCATGTTTTACTTACTTCTCATGAGTCATTATTCCTACAGTTATTTTCATGTTTACCTCCTCTTTTTCCCTTATATAAATACATTTTATTCTTTTTGCCTTCCTTTCATTTATGTTCTTTCCCCCTTTTATCTACAGATATTTTACATGTGTGCCCTAGACTGTTGGGATGCCTTTGATAGATGTCTTACATTAAACATGACTGCAGCATCCATCTCTGCAGTGTATCCAAACAATATACAATAGAAGTGACAACACCAGGGAAGCTAGCCAAGGACACCAGAGCAATCTCTATCATTGCAAAAACTATCCTGGAATTTTTAACATTCACATAAAACATCTGTTTCTCATCCATGCACGGTACTTAACATATCTTCCTCAGACGCATGAATCAACTCTTTGGGGATTGGGATAGATTGTTGTAGGGAAGCAAGGTAGTCCATACATGAAAATGAAATCATACAGTGATTATGGTTCCACATGAATAACTTTCAGTGGCAACACTGGCTTAATCCATACCTCCTCCTGTACATGCTGGGCCTTTTATTGCCGCACTCACTCTTTCCCCTGCACTATGGCTCTGCAAGCATGTGAGAAACTACTCAGGATTCAGCAACTTAGCTGAATGGGGAGGGGAGAAAAAGAAAAGTTTTGTCTTGTTTTCAGTTGAATCAGTTTCTCAAACCATCTCGCAACATGACAGCACTCACATTGGTGACAGTCCAGCGCAGGAGGCAGCGCTGAAAAGGGGAAAGAGCTAAGGACTACTTGGAACATCATAAATAACCATGCTGCTGAATGTGGCACTAGGGCCTGAATTGGAATAAGTCACAGAAAAGTCAGAAAATGCCCCATTGTCAATACTGAAACTTCTAACATCATGGATGTCAAGTCTTATAAAATTTCATTTCAGGCAGCAATGCAAACTTCTGAACTTTATTTCATTCACTATGTCAACTATGGCATGTAAAGTTCCAATCAACCTGAAATAAAGCGTTCTTTCCAAAGGATCAAACTTTCCTGCAGACAGGAAATTCTCTTTACTAACCATCTAAAGAGAAATAAAGTCAAATGATGAATACAATGTGTTTTTCTTGCTGTTACATTTAAATTTCTACCCAAGACAATTGAAAAAGTAGAAAGAGACTTGACGTGATAAATATAATGCTGCTAAAGCAAAGTACCTCAACCTTTCCAAACCCCAAAACTCACTCAAAAGTAAAGCTTTCCAGCTGTAGTACTGTTTCTTATCTGTGCTGTGCATGTTTGCTCCAGATTTCCCCTTTGTTTTGCACACTAAATTTGTATTGATGACAAAAAGAACTTTGATCTGCAAAGCTGAATTTTATTCATGATCTCTAGAGCTGTACTTTAATTGGAATTAGTGCTTCCTGAATGCATGTTACATGCAAAACTCAAAAGCAGTTAGAAATCTCAGCTATATTAGATAATATAATACACCAGGGAATCAGAAAAAGATAACTAACCTGAATACAGAAATGCACAGAGTTCACATAACTCATATGCATGCATACATTCAGCCCTTCACCCCACTTTCAACCCTCTGTATTTGGCATCAGTGCACAGAAGTCCATTTCTAGTGACAGAGGCAATAGTTGCCCCCTCTTCAGGTGGCTCTGTTTCAGTGGCACATCATACTAGAAACAAAACGAGGTAGTAATAAACACATACTCCTTGCCTTAAAAGAACCTGGCTGTGAAAAAAAGGGAAGTGGTGGTGGTAGTTCCAGCATTTTGAGAGTGCATAGTTTTGCTGTTATTGAACACTGAATGCTCAACTGATGAGAAAAACCTCATCTGGCAGAACTATACCAGCATCGCCTTCAGCATTGCAAAGCTTTAAAAATTATGATACCTCTTGTGATTTTGTCAGGATTGAGGAAGACACCCTTTCATCCTAAATGCACTTCATCGCTCTTGTTTCTGGGGAGTGAAAACCCACTGACTTACATTTTTCTGTTGAGAACATAATGCAAACTAGTAGCAGGGAATAAAATCCTGAGGATGTGTTTCATCTGCTTTGGCCTGGGTCTGATGCCAAGAAAACCTCCAGCAAGATGAAAGGGTAATCAGCATCGGATAGGACTGGCATCACAACCAGGAGACCCCAAGGTAGCTCTGTTAAATAGCTACTGGACTTGTAGGGCAAGGAAAAACATCAGAAAGAATAATGTTCAGTGAGGACTACATGGTCTGAATCTGGCTCCTTTCACTAGTATAATCAAAAGCAGCTCCAGTTAAGTCAGTAAAGTTACAATGGTAAGTGGGAATAGTAACAAATGTTTGGTAATTAAAGAACTTTAGGGTGAGGTCAGACAATATAATGTTTAAGTTTTGATAAGAGGCTAAAGCAGTAGTTTGAAAGTTGTCTAGGGTAGGGCTTAAGTATTTATACATATTTTATTACCATTCATTTTATAATTACCAAAGTGTTATTGTGCCAGATGTATATTTATAAATACCACCAGATTCACTGCAGCACCAACTTTATTTATGTGATAAATATTGACATGTTTGTCTCAGAAAATGGTCTCTTTTGCTTGGGCGTCTTTAATTAGTTCCGCTTTCTGTCATTTTCTGGAATTGATTTTTGCCTGTTTACTCTTTCTGAACTGTGTGTGCAATCCTTGCATAAATGCCAGAACTTGGGTGATATGTTGTTCATCTCTGAAGCTTTGTTAAAGTGTTTTGAAAAGTGAAAAATGAAGGTTTCTATAAATCCACCAGAGAATTGTAGCCAGCTTTGGGTTTTTTTTTTTTTTGTTTTACAAGTTGAAGAAACTTGGAAATGGGCAGGAAAAGTTTAAATGTGTTTTCTTTAACAGTTTGAAACATCGTATTTCATGTTGCTATTATAAACAGTGAAATGCCCTATTACCTTATTTGGTTAAAAAAGCCGACAAGCTATATGCAGTGGGTATTCTGCCTTAAAGACCTTTTTTACAACAATTATTAATTACAGTGCATGATAGTTGGCATACCATATTGGTGCTACTGAGCTGAGAAGCCAAATATTGAAAGTTACTGTTTGAAGGTTCAGTTCACAACCTCTCTGTTTGGATTAAGAGCAGAAAGCTTGTGTGAATTTTTTTGCAAAAAGTTGATCTTCCAATGTTTAATGGAAGTGGTATTATTACACAGGCCATGTCTCCAAAGTCGTCTTAAAATGAACAGCAAAACAGTTTAAAATACAAACATACGTTTTATAAACTTTGGTTTATTTGACTTTTTTTTAACGAGGAGATGAATTTTACAGCTGACAAAGTAGAAATTAGATAGTATTATGTTCAACAAGCATCCATTGTGAGGTTTTTTAAGCTTCATAACCAAGATTTCTATTTATCTTAGATTATGCAATACTCAGTGACTGGAAGTCTAGTCTGTGTAAGAATTTT
Source organism: Elanus axillaris (assembly GCA_026212715.1). Taxonomy (NCBI): domain Eukaryota; kingdom Metazoa; phylum Chordata; class Aves; order Accipitriformes; family Accipitridae; genus Elanus; species Elanus axillaris. Next base: position 26,461,066 of record JANZLQ010000022.1, on the reverse strand, counting down.
CACATTGCTCTGCATCGCATTTTCCAGGTTAGTTATCTGTTGCAATCTATGCCTAAACATAGATGTAGCATTTAAAAGCTCTGTCCTGGTCTACAGTGTTCAGACATGAATCACCACATAACTTCCCAACACGTTAATGGCATTTATTCAAGAGGAAGAAGTTGATCTCACAAGACACATGTCAATGCTTGCCCATGTGTTAGGTGGCAAGTCTGGTTTCTAGACGTGTTGAATTACAAAAAAAGTATGACTATATTTATATGAACGTATCATAAATGTTTTAAATGTAAAAGTGGAATAAAAGAAACAATTGTGGAAGACTGAGGAGAGAGAATTTACCCAATAGGACTTTGCTCATCCAAGATTCACGTGAAGAACAGTGTTTGAGGTGCTGTAAAAGTCCACCAGCATGATATTCACTGGAGTTTTACAGCACAAAATGGGGGGGTGCCTACATGTACAAATGCACTATGAGACAAGAAAGCTCACCATCTTCAGACCCCTGCACTAAGGCACTGGCATCTGAGCCTTTTTTCCCCTCACAGATGATCTGGGATCACACCAAATGCCATATAGAGAATAGCCATTCTGGCATGCTCTGGCCAAGCGAAAGACTGTCTTTTCCACCGAAACTCATAGGTATTTTGCTGGCTTGGGTATGGCATCAAGTCTGCCAAGAAATTGTTAATACTTGACATTACGTGCTCTGTAAGTGCCTGTGTTACTACCAGGTAAGTAATCCAAGATTGTTATGAAACACAGCAACAACCTTAAAAGTGAAATAGAAATGCTCTTTACCTTTTTGAAAATTTCAAATTCAGCATTGTTTTTTCAAGTTCAATTACAATAACAAAGGGAGTTCAATGATTTTAACTTGCTTTAATTGTTCTTGCCTACTTACAGGCATGAGAAAACATGTCTGTAATATAAACCTCCAGATTACCTGTCTATTAGTATAAATCTGAACTCTAAACTCTGAGCTAAATGCAAGCACTAAAGAGTGGTTTGTTTCATTTCAGAAAGATTTTTCAGTTTTGTATCTGAAAATAGTGGTCACTGAAATGTCATTATCTGATGGGGTGATGTGTAGTACAGGAGCTAATCCTGTCCTTGCTAAATTCTGACACAAAGGACAGGAGGAACGTTTGAATTCAGGTGCAAAACCTGAAGCGTGGGAGCATTTTGCTCTAGGATTTGTGCCCATCACATTATAAGATTCAATCCAAATTGCCTATCCAAAGCCCCTTCAGTCTCTGGCCTGCTCACTGGGGCGGGTGTCGGAGCACATCATTTATGGAGTGTCTCACTGGCACGTTTCCCCTCGCTTGGCAGAGGGCTGGCAAAGTAGCTCTCTCTTGTTCCTACTACGTCCTCAAAGAAGGCATAAAGCAGCACCTAACCCAGCGTGTCTCTCACTTGGGAGAGAATTCACTTCATTGGTTTAAAGACTCCTGAATTACTGTCTGTTTGTCAACTTTTCCAATAGCTGTTAGCGTATGCAACAAAAGAGTCCAATGGGAAATGTAACACCAGGAGTCACCAAATTCTCACCCTTGTGTGAAAACTGAAAGACTTACAGGGCAGGTACAGAACAGAATATTAGATTTTGCTTCTGCTTTGGATGTCTGGAAAAGTGTCAGCTTCTCACTGTGTATATGTGGAATCACTCTTCATCTATTAGCAGCAGATTTTACCGTTCATTGTTACTGCCAAATCTGAACAACCGGTAAAACTAAAATATTGATCTAGAATATGTGCGTACATTGCACATAATCAGCAGAATGGTCTATTATATGAGTACACTTCACATTAATAGAGTTCCAGGGGTTAATGAGATTAAGAAATATCACTGAAGGCATTGGGCAAACTGGCAAATCTTTTGTTTTTCATGAGGGCGTGCAATTAGAAATGAGTCCAGTCTCATTCTTAGATCTCAGACTGAGATTGCAAGGTCTTCAGAGGAAGAAAAAAAACCTGTAACAATCAGCCCAGTGCAATATGAGCTGTTACAGTCATATACCTGAGAAAAATTACAACTGAAATTTAGTGGAGTGAATAAAACCTTCTAGACACAAAACTAAGGTACCCCCAAACTCATAACATACTCTCAGAATTAAATCCAAAAATTGGGGCAGTTTTCCAAGATAGTGTTTATCCAGCACCTGTCTCTAAGTATCATTATGCAAAATCCAAACCTCATGAAGCGGAAATACAATCAGGTTAAGAGCACATAGCTCTTTTCTTTGCTTCTCTTGATTTGGAGTATACATCTCCAGCAAGATGGTCTTAAATTTTTAATAGACACAACAGCTGTTCCAGAATTAGTAGAGAAGGGAATAGCTGAATGGAAAGAAAATGTTATCAAGTGAGTAGAGCTAACGAAGGCGATTCTGAATGAGTTTTGTCAGCAGTGTTTCTGGCTTCTGAGAATCTGAAGGGTCTTGTTTCTGGGATGTCAAGTCACAGTGGGGGAGTTGCCGAAAATAAAACATAATTTAAGAATAAATATAAATCCTATCTAGTTTAGAAGAACTCGTCATAGGGTAACAGTTTCCCACAGGCTTGAATATAGTTAGGGAAATGGTCCTTCTAAGGACATTTCCGTTCTGGAGGAATCCCCCTTCAAAACTTCAACATGTTATTACAGAGTCACTATCTCCAGCTGCCAAAAAGAGTCTTATGAGAAAATGACTACCCTGACATTTCCTTCTGAGGTCTCTTCTTTCTCATTTTCCTTCTGGAGAGCTTCTGCCTGGGAGCATGAGTCAGCGGCAACAGTGGGATTGATCACATCATAGGCTCTAATCTAGCATATAGAAATACATCTTTTCCATAGACTCTTACAATCCATTCACTATTGCTTTATCTGAATGCCCTTCAGCAGTGTTTAAGCACGTGACTAACATCTGCCGTATGCTTGTTCTCTCATCTTCTTCCCAGTGGGAGAAGAGTGTACAGCAGAGTATGTTTTATAATATACACACATGCTCAATGACATGGGTATAAAGGCAGACAGAGCTATGTATGCAAATTAGAGAAAGATCAACATCCAAGACATGTTTCCTGCACTTTGTTTGGAAGATTGTGACATTTAGGATGGTCACCAGCTCCTTTAGTGACATGCAAAGAATCTTTGCTATTTATGTAGATGAATTTTACCCTCATTGTAGAGAGCTCCACCACACCACTGCATCACTCTAGCCAAGGATATTTCTGTATGTTATTCACAGCAGTTGATCTGTAGGAGTTGCTCTTGAGAGTCCAGGAGCATTTCTAAAGTCAATGCAAGCTATAGGCTTGACCGACTGATTGTAAGACCTTTAACCAAGGGCATTAAAATATTGCTTATTAGTTTTCGTGAGTTCTATCAACACAAGATGTGCTGTGCTTTGGAAACACCCAGGCTACAGGAAACAGTGCATATGAAGGAGTTGCATTACAGTATAATTAAGTCTGAATTAATTGATTGATATGAAGCAGTTCTAAAATATGATCAGTATTTAGAATGAAACTGTAAGAAACCTGGCTTTTTTTGTATGCAGACTACACAAGATTCTTACGCTTGTCTCAAAGTGCTAGTCCATGGGAGTTTCTGTGTCTTGATTCTCAAAGGAATCCTAAAAGTACAGCAAAAGTTGCAGGAAAAAGGAGAGCAGGGTAGTACTCAGAGGACCCAGCTTCTGTTATTCACGTAATGTATGACCTTTAGTATCTCTCTGTGCTTATATCTTTTTCTATTCTTGGTTTGCTTAGATTGTACCTTCTTAGAAACACTAATCATATTCAAGCATTATCATTACCATATTTCAATAAAACTATTATTAATTAAAAAAAAGTAAGGGGTTGGGGGACTAATAGGTGCTTTGGACCAGGACTCAGTAAAACAGAGTTCACTTCTCAGGTCCAGCAGAGTTCCTATGTGAATTTACACAGGTCTTTCCTTGTGCTTCCATTCCCTATCTGTAAAATAAGTAGTTTTGCTTCCTTTCTGTGTCTTGCCTACTTGTATTTTAAATTCTGTAGTGCATGGACATCTAACAAAGCATACGCATCTACATACAGCACCAAGCACAACGGGACATCCAAGCAATGATTCTAGCATAAGACAGTATTACATGTACTGATTCAGATCAAGTTTTGCCCAGAGTTGAAGAGCTACCATATATGCCACAATGGTTCACACTTTTTTTCCAAGTCTGGAACACAAATCAGCTTTAGAATTCAAAACCAAATTCAGATAATTTCTGAGGTTCACCAACTCTTTAAACTTTTTTGTAAGTCTGCTTCTTTAGAGAGTGAGAAAATGTAAAACCAGATAAGCTTAATCTATTTTTGTATTTTGCTATCAGATCTTTACACAGCTCAGATTTTCACTTTACATCAGCTACAGATAACATTACAAATCTGAATTCCTTACTGAAGTTAAAATATATTAGTGTTGGCAGAACTATTGTATGGATTCCTATATTTAGTCCTTGCTGTTTGCTCTTGAAGTTGGCACCGTCATTGTTATACATGTACCAATGGAGGCAGAAGGAGATGCTGACATTATGTCTTTTTTTAAATCATCCCATAAATACAGAAGTATTTACCTCACAGTTGATCCTATTGCTCATAAGCAGAACTTGGGATTCAACAAATCTAAGAGCAAACAGCTATACAGGAAAATTAAGTTTGAAGCTTAGGTGGCAGTTATTGTTCCCTCTTCTCCATATTTACTGTGCCTTAGAAATTACCCTTCTCTTCCCACTGCAGAGAGACCTCCTTTTAAGTGCATTTCCCTAAGGAAATAAGAATGTGTATCTACTTAATTTAAAAAGACTGAATATAACTGTGTTTTGGAAATTTTTTAATCTGATGATGAGCTGCAGTCCTTCTCACTATGCTGCAGACACCATACCAAAACAAACAAAGTATTTGGTAACACTCTTTGCCCCCCAAGTGGATTTGCACTCCTCAGAGGACTAATGTACTAAAGTAGAAGGCATAAATAGAGGCTACAGACATCTTTGGTGAGAGTCTACGGATTTCAGCTGAGTCACTACAGGGATAAACATACTAGGGCAAATTCAACTCCTTTCCTTTCTGTGAGCATTTCAGTTACTACCTAGAGGTGCCAAGTAACTTCTCCTCTGAGAGTCTACAAGAGATGACACTTGAAGCATATGTGCCTGGCAGAAAGGGACATTTGTTTTACTTATTTCACATACAAACAGCTCTACATAATAATTTTCATTCTTTATGGTAAATAACTGTTCCAAAATCATGACAGTAAAAAAAGAAAAAAAATTACTGTATTTTCAGACAGCTATCCTTACTGCCAGCTTATCATCCTTTCCTCTCAGTAGATTTTTACCTTATCTTCTGCCTTGCTACTGTGTACTGCTGCCAACTTCAGGTTCAATAGGAAACAAGGAATTCCTGGGGG
>JANZLQ010000022.1:26381190-26455609 GCA_026212715.1 Elanus axillaris | reverse complement strand
GGGGGTGGTGGTGTTTTTTTTTTTAAATAAGGTCTGCTAGGAGAATAAATAGAACATTTATAGTGTGGCAAAGTGAATATGCCCTTTTTCAGCTGACCAGATCATTTCAAAAAGGATCAATACATCTTTCAATACAAAAAGGTTCAGTCAGGTCCTTCTACCCCTCAGCAGATGTCTGAACTTCATTTTTTATTTTAATGAGAATTGGTATCACCAGAAACTGGGACACCTGTTTCAGCCCATTAGAGAAATGGGGGATTTTAGTCTCTGCTTCAGCAGGACCAAGATTTCACATGTTTTAAACCAAAATAAAGGTGCAAGCCATCTTTGTAAACAAAGAATATTGAGTAAACAGGGCTAGAGGCTAATATATGGTAATTCTTGAGAGCAGATAAATGGTAAACAGCTGAAATGCACCTATATTTATGTTGATCTTTGCTTATTGAAGATGATGGGGAGTGCTTCCTTAAAATAAAAAACAGGGCATGACCTGCTGGGAGTAGGACCAGCTTAGTAACTGCATTGTAGCTCATCTAGAAAAGGAGTGGATATCTTTCATATCACAAAGTGAAATACACAGACCTTGGTTCAATCATTGCCAAGTATGAAATCTCCTTAAAAATCACTTCATATTACCTCCCTCTAAACCTCACATGATGATTTGATGAGGAGCTGAAGAAGTAAGGAAGAGTATATCAAAGAGATTAAACTGAAGAAGAAACATACCTATGGCTAAGTTTATTGGAAAAGATTCAGCTAGTTCATTAAATACCGCAAAGGTTTCCCTTTGCTGAGTTGCATGAGGAGTTTTGCTGGGAAGTGTTTTAAGCCAATAGTCCTTGGAAAGACTTTCTGAAAACTGAGTGTTAAAGCTGGTATGGCACTAATAACCAGGTAGCTGGTTGACAAGTACACAACAGCAGAAACAGGAGCCAGAAGGATCTTGATTCACTTCATGACATGGCTACTTGTAAAGCAAGGTGTATACCATGTCTCGGCTCTCTCTATCTATATATCGGTAATAATAAGCATCAATATCACTCCACTGGCTGCTGGGCAAGTAAATTGCATTAGGCAACACCAAGTAGGAGCTATTTTCCATTATATATATTTATATGGGCGGGAGGGAGAAAAAAAACCCCAACTTTATCTGAATTATGAATCAGAAGAGCTGAAGAAACCCCCAAGTTATTTCTCTGTTTTCCATTTCTTACATAATGAAAAGTAGACCATTTACTCAAAAATAATGGGAGATATTACGTGGGAATTAGCGGTGATGAAATATTTAGTCTCCCTGAAAATAATATTCAGGGTGATGTTATTATTGCTTCACTTCAATCCTTCAAAATACATTCTGTTCTCAAACTCTTCAAATTAAATGATTTTATTAAAAACCTTTAGGGTTAGAAAATCATAGCTCTTTATAATATTCTCAGCTAAAAAAAGTTATGTGCTGTGTGAACTATGCTACGATAACAGTGTACACTGTTGTCATGTGTATTATTCAAACTGTTTACAAATGTGAACTGCTTTTCCATCTGAATTATAATACAAAGTCCGGTTTTATGCTTGAATTCTCTGTCTGTGATACAATCTTTTGTTTAAAGACAGCAGTATGTGTATTTTATCCCACCCTGCTACCACTCCACTCTTTTAGACAGTGTGAATAGAAGAGAAATATGTTTGTATACCTTTGGGTACATCACAAGTCCATCTTTATTCCTATGTATGTTTTAAAATAAATGCTTCATACTTAACTTTTTTTAATAAATACATTTAGTGATAGAAATGCTAATACATACATGTAATATGTTATTAATTCTTGAAATAAGTAAAAGAAATTGAGTTCCGATAAAGTATATTTCCAACTTATCTTTCCATTATAGGTAGTGTTCTTTTAAGCATAAAATACTTGCCCTAAGTCACCAGCATTTTTGTAAACCTTTTTCTCTAATTGGGGCTGTCTCTAGGTACTGTAACAGTTCAAATAGTATTTAATCATGATTATTTGTAAGTATTCTGAAATACCTTTCAGAACGGCTCCTGTAGCATGGACTGTAACAGAATAATGCAAATTTAAGGGAAATGCTTATCTTTAAAAAAGTGAAAAGCTGTCTTTTCAAAGCTTTCTCTAGGCTGAACTAGTATATTGAATCAAAGACCATCTTATTGAATGTGTGCTGCACACACCTACCGACACATAGGCGTGTCTGGGTGCTCTTGCCTTTGTCAGGCCAAATCCTGGCACTTCCAGGTGCTCACAAGTTCCCAGACTAAATATTCCTTTAAAGTGGTTTTCCTTTGATGAAATAATAATTAACCTCTTTTTCATCCTTTATTTTATCACCACCTCCTAGGTCACTCTGACAAGTGGAGCTACTGGAAGCTCTCTTATGGCACAGAAGGTCTGTGGCTGCACTATGGAGCGGCAACCCATGATCTGGATACGCCGGGGTGCACCCAGCCTTGGCCTCAGCCCCCCAGGAGGACGTGCAGGCTGATGGCAGCAATCCCTTAAGCAGCTGGGAATTGATACGGTAATGAAGGAAGCAAGCAGCAGATGAACAGATAAAAGTTTCAAAAGATAAGGAGCATGTGTTATGGGAAGAAGGTGCTCTTGTACCTACTGGATGCACTGTCTGCAGCCCAGCTTGGCACAGACTTCATCCCTATTTGGTAAAGTTTCAAGACCCCATCAGGATGGGTGCTGCTTTCTTCAGGGCCTGCTGTTGATTTTATTAAAGCCAAGGAAAAGTTGTTTTTTCAAGAATGGGCAGAACATCCCAGCTGTTTTGCAATATTCTCCTTTCATTGCTGAAGCATGTCCTGCGCAGTGGCTTTAAAACCCAAGTAATTCTGATTCACCAATCAATATTAGTCACACAATACCAACACATAGGAATGATTTTCTACACCTGACATTAAATTAAAAGGTATTTAGGGCATATATTTGGATATAGGATGACAAATTTTTTTCCTAGCTTACTGCTGCATAATTAAAAAAAAGTATGCCACTAAAATCCTATGAAGATGTCTAATTCCTCTTCATAATTCCCTTTGTTTAAAGAACAAATATACTGCGTCCACTGTGCTATTGCTTCAACATAAATCCAGTGCTGGGTAAAATCAGATTTACCACAGGTTCCATTTTGATTATTTCTGGAAAAATACTTCCCCTCATCTTTTCCATTTTTCTGATTCTACAAAAAAATTGTCATCGGAAACCACATTAGTAATAAGTCAAACTTAAATAGATTTAGCATCATTTACTTCATACTTGTTTGAATAACTTTTCCCTGGAATTCACACTGCAGATCTCATGAGACCTTCCCATGGTATTGACATTTCCTCACCCAGCTGGGCCAAAACCACTGCACTGAATGTTCTTGTGCTACTCAGAGCCTTCGCGGCCCACCAGCACCAGCAATGCACAGGCATGCAAACAATTAACACAATCTTAAAGGCTTGCTGAGCTCCACAAAAATTAAGTACCTTTGGTTAAAGTTTGGGCCAAAGTTTATGTCATATACATTTAATCGAAGACTAAAATAGCTGTTTTCAGTAACAAGGGACAATAGCCATAATTCAGAGGCCTTAACATTCATTCAGTCCTTATTCAAACAAAGAACAAATTAATGAACAGAAATGAGTGAGGAATTAAAGGGACTCTTTAGAATAACAAAGTACCAAAGTTACTTTTTATCTTACATAAATGTGAATGTGCCAACAGACCTTATAAGCCTTTCAATATTGCTAGTACTTCCAGGTAAGCATTTCACCACTAATGTTGAGTTGGGTTTTTTTACTTTCTATAATGACCTACTTGGATTCTAAGGTAATAAATTCAGGGAATTTCATTTTCTGTTTATACAAAATGCACTTTCTGGTTGTCACTCTTCAGTGCTCAAGCGCAGCACAGCAAAGTTGTGGCTTGCCTAGAGTTAAGCTAGACTGAAGTGATTTAGGGCAGATCTAATAAAAAAACCTTGGGAACTTCAAAGGCAGCTCAAGAGGAAATTATGTGTCTTAAAGGGAAAACAACTTCCTCTTCTTATTATAAGTACTCTAATAATGTTAAATTCTATCACAGATTCTTTTATAAGATGTCATATACATATGGGTCAGCAAAGGTTTTGCTACCATATTTCTCTTTTGCAATTATTACCTTCAATACTTTACTGTGAATGTTCATCTCTATCAAATATGTCCTACTTGATAACCATCAGTTAAACAGAGATGTCAATTTAACAGTGTGTATTTTAAACATCATTTTGATGACAAATATGATTTATTTATAACATTTTAAATGTTTTTCCTATTTCTGAATTGGAAAATGCTTTCTATAGGTATGTTTGAAATATGATCTCTAGCAATAAATTCAATTAAGCATAGGTTTATTTACTACTGTCACTGCAGAAAAAATGAAAGTGTTACTTGCACGGGTACTACCAGCAGAAGAAAGCAATCTAGATGAAGAGTGCTCAGAGGCTGGGAGTTTTTTTGATTGCTCTGAAGGAATCTGTTGAGAAAACAGGATATTATTTGCATAGTGTATCAAAATGACTGTTGGTTTTCCTTTGTGAAGGCACAACAAACTTCCTGACACAGATAATATCCTAGCAACTCTTTGTGGTAACTGAGACACCATTACAGCAACAAAAATATTTATAGTATGTTTTTATGGCAGCTGTTTAAAAAGCTGGAGGAATTGTTCTGTATTTCTAAAAATGGATGCTAAGAGTAAGCCCTTAAAACTATGCATAGTTTAGAATCCAATTGTCAGTGTTTTCAATAAATTTTCAGCAGCGTTGCAATTTTTTGTTAGAAAAAGATTAGAGAGGTTAGAGAAAGACTAAAAATGTGGCAAAGTTCGACTTTTACCAAGTAAATTATGTCATGGATATATAAAAAAAATCAAATATCAACAGAAAGCTGGCATAAGACATCTTTGAGCTGGCAGGGGAAAAAATCCTTATTTTAATATCCAAATATTCAAATTTCAATTTAACCAAAACCTGATTTATTAAAGGATTTATTTAAGAATAACTTAGCATATTATTCATAATGTATATATACAATTTATTGCATAGTCTTAATTAATATACAGATTTAATTTTGCAATTTGCTTTACTGTAGAAAATTTGCATGAATGTGAAACTCTTAAATGAACAACTAAAGAAGTATGATAGTAAAAGGCCAGTTTCTGAACTGCCTTTACACTATGGGGTCAGTTACTCATATGACCCATTCCATTACAGTCAATGGGACTTCATGGGTGAGGAACTTCCTGAGGCCCTTTCCTGAAGAAAGTATTTGCTGTAGAAGAATGATTAGGTAAATGAACACTTGTTCATATGTATGCTGCAATGTCTTCCATGGTGCCTTGCCACAGAAAGTGAATATGTAACCAGTTTAAAGCTGCATTAAATTGGTATGCAAAACCAGTGTGAAATTCGATATCCACTTGTATTTCGTGAAAACACTTTTCTTCAGGTGAAGATATGGGTATTTCATTGTTTTTCTCGTGTTTCAAAACTGGTCAGAAAAATAAAACATTAAATGAAGAAGTGCAGTCCCATTTACTGTGAATGAGCTCTCCTGTACACACTTCACTGATTATAAATTGGGTATTTCTAAGACCTGCTGGTATCTCTTTGGAGAATACCACATTAAGAATCCAGCATGGCAAACATGTATATATTTATAGTTTTACAGCATTCTCATTGAATGAATTTAATTATTCAGTTGCTTAATGACCTCAGTCAGGAAAACCTGTGTTCAGAGTAGCCTGTCATCAATCATTTTCTTAACTTTAAACATATGTCAGGTCCCTGTGAAGCTGACCAATCCCTTAGGTCACTTTGAAAACTGTAACTTTTGAACAATTAAAAGAAGTGGGATGTAGTTGTAAAGAGTGTTACAACCTAGTCCTCCATTTCTCGAAATATAAAAGTCAAGACTAGGCAAGTCAGCTTATGATTTTTAGCAAATGGAAAATACAGCTCAGCATGCTTAGCTGCCACTCCAACCAGGACCTGCAAGAATTTGCAAAGTTTTCTCTGAATACAGGAATCTGTGCAGAGTTTTGCTTAATTTGTTTCATTAACTTAGTCAGGAAATATGATATAGTACTTAGGAACGTAAACACTCTGACTTAGGAGTTTGTTGCTATACGAGTAAAGGGCTCTTTTCTCAAAGTCATGGCAGACATGAGCATACACAAAGATATTCTGCATAGCAGAGAAGGCCACCCACAAAGTTATGTGAATTTAATTTTTGATTCACATTCCTCTTCTGCCATAAAAGCCAAGGTGGGCCATGGCTGTTTTCCCATAAAGTGCTGAGAAGGCTCAATCTGAGTCATTAGGGCCTTGAACACAGAACATACACCCCCTGCCCCGACACCCCCGATAAGATTCTCTTTTTGTACATACAACAGAGTAGCGAATTCCCCAGAGGAAACACTCAGACTAAGGGAAACATTACAAGGATGTTATCCTTTTGCATTTTAAAAGAAATTTCCTGGCTGCCATCAGACCTGGTTCCTAATGCCAACGAAAGGACCAGCCACAAGAGATGCCATTGCTGGAGAAAAAACATTTTGGTTCTTGGCACCTATGTTTTACAGCTGCTAAGCATGCACCGTGGGTGGTCGGAGCCATTGGTTTCCCTTCTGCAGCCGACAAGAGACAGCAAGGGAGATAACAGCAAGGGAAAAGGGAGAGAGAGAGTCACAGAATGGAAGCTCTAATCTGAGACATGTGGAGCCAGATTCTCTGGAGATATAAATTAACTTCTCTCTGGTTATGTCAATTTATGATTTTGATGTCTTTTAAAAAATGCATTTTATGTCGCAAAGAATGAAGGAGCAAAATTAACCCCTAAAAGCAAATTTCTATTGAGTATCTTCTTCATCTTCCACTTCCACTTTAGGACAAGCAAAAACCAAATGAAGAATAGCATTGTTATATTTTCTTAACATAGGCTATAATCTGTCCCTGCTCCTTTATCGTTATTTTTTGTTGTATTTATCTGAAATTTGAATAGACACATCTGCTTTGTATGATCAGCAAGTGGCACTTCTGGGGTATACAGAGCCAGTAACCTTTTTGTCTGATTATTTTTAAACATATGCAAAGCAGTTTCTGGCATTTCAAATATGTGTATACATATCCATTGTCAAGTCATTTCTTTTTCAGGTTACTACTGGCTTCTAACAAAGATCCCAGAAAAAGGCTTGCTATAATTCTCTATATCTCTTCTCGAATATCACTATTTTAGGATGATAAAATTGGAAACTAGGATATTCCTCTCTTGGAATAAGTTGGAGACAACTTAAGATCAGCAGATCTGCCTTAATCCTGTCTACATTTTTTCCTAAAAGTGAAGAAAAAATATGCTTTCCCTTATAATCTTGACAATGTTAGTGCTTGATTTGCAGCAGACAGCAAATGTACGTATAAGTTTTGCAATTCATTGCAGGTGAAATGTATTTCTCTGTTCCCCGGTTTCTTTATTGGAAAAAATGAGAGCTTTCAGGACAAGCCTGTCTTCTGGAGAAAGGTGTGAGTTCAACATAGACAGATGTATCCACACTAGCTTTAATCTGTCTAACATGGATGATAATGGGTGGAAGTGAAGATTAACATGTTGCCCAGAGAGGTTTTCAAGACCCAACTGGATAAAGCCCTGAGCAACCAGGACCGACCTCATAGCTTGACCCTGTTTTGAGCAGGAGCTTGGATGGGAGATCTCCTGGAGTCCTTTCCAGCCTGAATTATCCTGCGGCTCCATGGTCCCATGTGGGAGCACCGATGGCAGCACAGACAACAGCACACCTGCCTACCCATAGCTGCTGATACAGTCATTGCTCCCTTTTTGTCTTCTGTAAAATGGTTGACACCACCAGCAGTCCCTTCGCACTGACTAATGACATTAAGGGTTACCCATCCACTGTCCTTTTATGTTTGTCTCAGTGGCAGCTATGGAGATGAAAAGCCTGTGACTCTGTTCTCTTCTGCCCATGGGACATCCTAAGAGTCCCCAGGGGAGCCAGCCAGGGCCAGTCCAGACTGTGTAGGGCTCTGCAGCCCTTCTGAGAGCACCCCACACTCCGTCTGGGTAACCCACACCCTGTCGTGCACTAAGGCTTTCCAAAGCGCTCTAGAAGGCAATGTCACATGAGATGTATTGCTTTTCCTACCATGTGGTGTTCAAGAGCGTAAGCCAAAGGTGTGCAACCTGCACTTGGAGGTAACAGTGGGGCAACAACATCGAGCAAGCAGGAATCCTTTACGCTATGTTTGCAGGAAAACATTTTTGGAAAGGCCATGCTTAACAGCCACATCCCTGCAGAGTTCACTCACTAGAGGGGCCAAGTAGCAGATGGAAGCCAAATGCAGCAGCTGTCCTCTCCCCTGAGGGACACAGATGACCCTGACTTTGCAGGGTTTCTGCCTCAAAGGGAGCAGAGATGCCTGGGACAATACAGATGGTGGTCCTGGGAGTCAAGCGCATGGTGTGTAAGTTCAAAGATCCTTATCCAGCAGCAGCCTTGTGGGCCTGCAAGTGCTTGGCAGCTGTGTGCTGTGCTACAGAGCCCGGGAACTGGCCTTAGGCAGCTTTGAAAGGCAGAGCCTGATCACTCCTGGGTCAGGAGGCGATGGGCAGGGAGCCCAGAAATAGATGTCCTACGGTCCACCACCCATGAAGTCCTTTCCTATCCAGTTTGCTGCTCAAGCACTGGCTATCTCATTCTGGGAGACAGCTTGGTTGCTCCAGTGATCACAAGTGACGGCCATCCAGAGGAGAGTGGTTTGAGCTCTGGCAGCAATGCGAAGCCAATGCATCTGATACTGTCCTGAGCAGCAAACCCTATCAGCACCTCAGAATAAAAAGGGTACTACAAATCACTCATCAAATACTGTATCAGTTTGTCGCTTACAGGAGGAATATGGAAACAAACTGCTAAAACAAAAATCATCAACTATATGCTACCTTGATTTTGACAGAAACTGGGACCAAAAGTCCAGCCCTTGGGCAACCAATCATCATTCTGACTTACTGAGGATAAGGGCTTGATGCAGTTGCTCACACACCCGTGTCTCACCCCATTTGACCCACCCCAGCCTAGCTATTTACGTGCTAGAAGACTTATAGGACACTGCTGGAGCTCCAGATAAAGACCAGGCAGGATGCTCTAGAGCATATTACATGGCACTAGATGACTACAGGCATCAAGATCTATGTCTTTGCATTGACTCTCACTCAAAACTAAAAAAATCCACCCTGTCAGACAGCACACAGTGATGGGCACCATATGGGAGCAGAGAGGGGTGTACCCCTCTTTGTGTGTATATAATTTTTCTCAGGCATGCTTATGATCAAGTCCAAACTTCTCCTTATCATCACCTTGTTAGAGCAACTGTTCATTTACTATGGTGAGATCTGAAGTTTCCCTGTGTAACATGAAGTTGACTTCTTATGGGAACTTGTGTGATCTCCAGGAGTTAACATCCTGAGGCTGAATTAGTTTTAGCACCTCTTTATTGGGTGGGTAAATATTTACATCAAATTGTCCAGAGTTTAGCATAACAACTTCAATTCTTCCTGGCAAGAAAGCCAGCACAGGTCACTTTGTCAATGACAAGGCTTCTAGATAATTAAACAACACTCACTGGCCGCTAATTTATATGCATTATAACTCAGACTTAAGAACCTAAATAGACCAATAGAATAAACTTCAGAGACACTAAACACTTATTTGCTGTGACACTATTTACATTCAGGACTACAGAAAGCAGTAAATCAAAGGAGGACTTTAGAAGAGGAAGAAGAGATAACAGTCTTCCTTTTCCCAGTATTAACATTTAATATTCTCTCAGACATATGCATCACTTGATGCAATTGCTTAGAAAAGCATTTAGTATGGAAATTTTAGATAAGGATTTGAATGAGTCAAATAATGAATATTGCTGAAAAACACACCTTCAACTTTCATTTCAACTACCCAGAAGTGTACACAGAAGTACTCGAATGTTTTTTCCACATATGACATACAAATAGCCCTTTAAAGCTCCCTCCCATGAGCATGCACTGAGTTTCTGTGTATGGATTGCAGCACGTGGATCCTGGGCTTTTCAAATCTTCTTGGCCTGGAGATGTCACATTCTAGGCTGAGTTCCCTGGCAAGTGTCTGCCACACTTACAGCACACTGTGACCTGATGATAGCCCAGCTGCTTTCGGTCAGCACTAAACCTAGTCCTGGGCACACTTCTGTTCCTTATTAGACATGAGAAATACACCTGATATGCCCTTGTCGTCATCTTGCAGCCCTTACTCTGGGCTTAGCTCAGAGGCTTCAAAACACAGTTTGAACCCATTGTGCAGCAAAGGATAATTAGATTTACCAATACCCATACGTCTAAATTTTGTTCTTGTGGAAAGAAGACCTGGAAAATATCTTCAGGAGTATTGTCAAGCAAGTCTGACGACAGCTGGTCTACCCTCCTGATAGCCTGATATTATGTTATATTCCAGTAACAGATGGACACATCAGGCAACTGTAGCAGTCAAACCTCAGCTGGTGACCAACAAGTGGAAGTCCAGTTTTCTGCCTGTGTTTGTGAAAAGGACAGTATCTGTGTATGTACGTATGTACAGCAGTTACACACAAAATCATGTTCCAACAATGCATAAAAGAGAGGAAAAATAAAGGAAAAAAAAATAAAGGAAATAAATCACAGTGGCACAAACTAGAAACCAAGCTAAAAATATTATAACTGCTTTTTTTCTGGCATAGTGACAGGGCCTACTGTGAGATTCTAGTGCCTGGTGTGAAAAGAAGCAAAAGAAGATGCATAAAAACATCTTGGAAGTGAATGCTCATGTGGTAGAAAATTAATATCACAAAACTATTTCCAGGAGTGCTATGATTTCTTCTCTGTTTATGGGAAATAAGTTAAAGACCATAAAGAATACAACGAATATTGTATCCAAAGGGCACTCTCCACAAAACTAGGATAGAAAAATCCCATCTGGATAAGCAAAAAAGGTTGGGTTTTTTTTAAAACTTACTGTGAACTTTGAAAACAGTGAAGCTGAACAAGCAAGAAGTACAGCTAGAACTGCAGGGGTCATTCATCTCTGCCATGGGGAAATAAATAAATCAATTTCTGTTAATGTTCTTGGGTTTTAGTCCCTGGTGCTCAAATTTTGTAACCACTTTTATTTTTCATTATTTGATTTTAATTAAACAATTTTAAATTATGTAATTTATAACCATAACGTGCATGGAAAAATAATTTCCCATTCCTTTTTCTCTATGCAGCAATATTCAAATCAATGTAGGAGTTTATTTTTTGCTTTGAACCTAGTACTCCTGTATTTCACAAGAGGTTTTATTTCAGGAAAATGATCATGAAGAAGATAAATTACATTCTTCATTGCTTTTGTATTTCCTTAGTTGTATCTTTTACTCCTTTTGGCAACAAATCAAAACCATGAGAGGTGTCTTCCAGTTGCAAGCAAAGTTTTATGCATGCCTTATCACATCATTAAATCAATTGTGGTAGTGATTTCTCAGCTTTTCTTGGCTGTTCTTTCCGTCGTTTTTGAGTTTTCCCAAACATAACAAGGTAAAATTAGTGCTAGTATTCAACCATTCTCTACATCATTTTTCAAATGGGAAGTCTTTGACACATTTTACAGTACAGGAGATCTGTCAATTAATGAAGTCAGCTAAAAAATGTAGAGATTATTCTAAGTGTTATTTTTTTACATCCTGTTTGGTACTGCATCAATGTATTGCTTAAGGCTGCAGTATATTTTCTTTTGGGGCATATAAGAACCAAAGGTACAAGCCCAGTTGGATTTCTCATGGCAGCAGACTTGTCAGCAGATGTTTATATTTAATCCCTCTCAAGGCATTGAGAGATACCTCGATGCCTTTCAGGGCAGACCCAGTGGTGCTTCTTCTTAATGCCAGAGCAGTTTGCACTATCATAAATAAGAGACCATATCTCCCACACTGAAAATTAAATATATTTGCAAACAAGCTCTATCAGATCAAATACATCAAGAGGCAGTCTCTTAGCCCCATGGGTGTCAGCTTATGTGGTGATCTATCATACAAACCAAGGCTCCAGCAAGTCGTGTTGCCTCCTACTGAGTGCTGCTGTTGCTCACTGCTTCCCATATTAGGCAGGGAAGCCATGATAAACTGTCCTGCTCTTGAACTATTCCTGTAAAGACAATGTCCTGACATTTTTTAAGATCTGTATTGCTACTGGATTTGTGTACTTCTGTTTGTATACATTTTTAGATTCAGAGGTCTCCCCTGCGCTGGAATACATCCAGTCTCACAAGCGAGGTCACATTAGGGATAGTTTTCTTTGACAGCTTCTTGGGGAGAGGCTTTTTCTGCATTTTCTGTACTCAGAGCCCTGGGCTACAATTTGTCATTAAAGGAATCTTTGATGGGGACTACTAGATGTTTTAAGCATGCAAATAAAAGTAAATAATTTGGAACCCTGGGCATTTTATGGTGTAAGACCATGGACTCATCTAATATTTTCCAATATTGGGAGCTATAGTCACTCTTCTACCTCAGCCTGTTGTGCCACACAGTCCAGAAAGCTTGCTTCTGACAGGGTGCTTGCAATCTAAATGTAAAAGAAAAGGCAATACTAAAATATTGACCATTCAGTGTGAAAATGGAGAAGGAGAGGGCCAGTATCAGTCATTGGGTCCTGATTCCAACTCTCAGACACCCTAACATTTTCAGGCTTTGTAAGTGACGTGAAAAACAAAGACAACAAACTGATGTTGAGGATGTCTACGGTATGACAAACAAAGCCAGTGGCATCCCCATGAAGCTGGAGGGTGGGAAGTAGGATCTTCTAAGGGACATGTTGAAAGAGTGATTGGAGATACAGTAGGAGGAATAGAATAAAAAAGATTTTTTCAGTGGTAAAAGCTAAAGGAGGACAGGATTTCAAGAACAGCACTATTCACATCAGTGAAGGCTGACAGATTAAAGAAAATAAATAAATGCTGGAAATAATTATTAGCTATGGTAAAATCATTACAAACATTGCACATCACTGCAACTGTTTTCTGATCTTTCATAATCCAGGTGATGATTCCCCAAGAAAGTGGGTCTTACAGCTACCAGTCTATTCAGATGACTGAAGCAGTGGTTTAGGCCTCCCTTATACTGCCAGAAAATGTTACACTCAGGTCAAGTATCTGTATTCTGTTGCAAAGGTCCAAACTTGCTTTAAAAAAAAAAAAAAAAAAAGGCAGTGCCACAATCATCTGATTTCAGAACTTGGACCTCAAGCCTGGTGTCCTGCAGCCTTGCAGCCAGCTGAGGAAGGAAAGCACTGGCAGTGTGATGGAGACTAAGTTAGAGACATTGTGGGGACAAAGAAACTGCAAAATCACTAGAAAATCCTGTCCCCCAAAGTTATATCATCTGATGTTGAGCTATGTGTATTCTATTCTCTTTAATAAAGTTATGGATTTGAAGGGACAGCTTTACTAAGTTAGTGTCATAAACAGTCCATGCAAACAGAGCTTATGAATTTTTCCAGGGAATTGAATTGCCACTAAAGAGATCTTTCTTGAAGCTGCTTGTTTTCCACATGAACTGTTCATTGCTGTGACAGTAGTTTTCTTTCTTCTGCTAAGGAAACTGAAGTCAATGAAACAATGAAAGAGTCCATCTGCTAATAGATAGGTTCGAATTTATATAGGGTGTCCTTGTAATTTACTTCTCAAAATGAGTTCACTAGTAGATGAAAAGGTTGGTAACACTCTTCAGAATCTGAATCCTACATTTGCCTTTTCCTCTGTGGTGTTGCCTTTGGTGAAATAATATGTGCGGGAAATAAATGCATCTTCTTCTCAAGCTGGAAGATACATGAAAGTGCAGGAGCTGGTTTCATCTGTATTGGGCTGGAGATAAAGTAGGGGGTGTTGCCTCCCCACTGACATTGCTGGGAAGGGCACTTCTGTGTGTATCTTATCAGCAGTAGCCGTGGCCGCACAACCCCTGCTCAGATCAAACATTCAGCTATCCAAATGCTCAGCACCGTGCCCAACATCAGAACAATATCATTGGAAAAAAAGGCTGCATTCCTTTTTTTTGAATAAGGTCATATAGTTGTCAGCCTTTGAAATTCTGGAGTGCAGTCTTGAGTGAAAAAAAGTAAAAGAAAAGAAAGATATGACTTCCAGTGGTGGCAGGTACAGCAATACAAGAGGCTTAAATACAGCTTTCCTTATTACTTATTCTCTATGCATTGCCTTTGGAAATGAGGCCAATCACTCTAGAATTTGAGGAGCAGCTTCTGAGTGCACTTTAAAATGCTGCAGAATTTAAACATGGCTACATTGAATACCTGCATATATCCAAACTAGATATCTTACATAAAATAATATGATCTCTACAGTGCAAAAAACAAGTGCTTGGATTGTACTATTTTAATTCAGAGTGGTGGTTTTTGGCTCTCCTGTTTAATGACTTTGTAATAGCCTGGGGTAGATCACATTACTGCTAGATTTTTTCTGGTGCTAACTCACATTTTACTTTGCTCAATTTTTCCTGGCCAAACCAGATTGAGCTTTAATATATGTAGTGTTTGAAAGGTTGCTTAATAAACACCAGCCTGGAATAACTTAAACTATTATTTTCTAAGACCTTCAGATTTGTCCCTGAAAGGCAAAGCAGTAGAGTGATCACGTTCCAAACAGCTTTAAAGCTAAAACAAAAGTAATAATACAAATTTATATGTCAAGGACTTGTGTTTTTTTTACCATTCCTTTATCCACCCCACACACATTTCTTTCTGTTCCAGCCATGCTTCTCTGTAACATTCTCCCAACATTTACGCAAATCAAGTAATTACAGTTTCTGCCTTTGATGGGATTGCTCCTGTGCCTCAGGTTACTGCATGCTTATCTCTTAGTGGTTTGAATTAATTGCATGTGAACGCATCAATCCAGAAAGCTGTTCTAAAAATGTGTGTTGTTTAATGATGGTATTACAGAATCAGACCAAGAGTAGAACTGTACGAAAAGTGGAATAATTTGCTAGATGAAAGAAAAGGTCACATGGAAATGCTTGACGGATGTGTTCTTCTTAAGGGACGTTTTGGTGAAGACAATTTAAGACTCCTGAAGCCCATGTGAAACTTGGCCCAAGGAACACCAAAGAACATTGTCAGGCACACAGCTTCAGTGACAGGAAAAACCAGGTTGGGGCTCAAAGGAAGCAAATGTCCCTCATGTATCTAAAGACTAGGAATTAATAAAAAAAAATTAAATAAAAATAGCTGTTCTCAGAGACACATTCCTCAAACCTCAACATAAAGAATATCCCGTAATGAAAAACCAGAGACAGACATCAGGTATTCTGCCTTCTGCTTATGCAATTACCACACAAAGAAGTCTGTGATCTTGCAAAAAATTCTCCACTTTTCTATGACTCTGCAACTTTCTTTTATGACAATGAAAAAATGACTCTGATAACATGTGGACTAATTAGGCTGCAACAAATACTCTGACAAGGAACATTTCTCAAATGTCAAGTGCCATAAAAAGAGAGAGCACCTTATTTTAACAATTTATTTGCAAAGGAAATGGGTGAAGACTCAAAAGGCCTGGCATGGTATTTACTGGCCTATCAGGCAATCTGAAAGTACATGAGTACAAGCAAAACCTCAGATTCTATTGTTATTTCCAGTATGACATATAAACCACAATCCAAATTTTCCAAAACAAAGAGGGCAATAACCCTCTTCTTGAATTTCCTATCACAGAAATAAGCAGATTTCAGCTGTTCTCAGCTTCACCAGGCAGAACTGAAATAGAACAGTCCCATCTGTAATCATAAATTCATAAATCACTCATCCAAATTGTGTATTTTTTGTAATTCAAGGTAGGCAGGATGTGTTATACTAGCTTACAAATCCAGTCCATGACCTCCTGTGTTTTGAGAACAGGGCCAAAGATGGAGCTGGAAAATGAGTGTCTTGTTGTTACAAGACACACTGAGAATTTGTGAAATACAGTTTGGAAAGCATTGCAGAGTGGCAGCCATGCACAGGAAATTTGATATGTAACAGATTTAGAACAGTTATAAGGAACAACTTCCTTTATGATGACGTCTAGGAAGTCATTTATCATCTCACAGAGGAGTCTGGCACCTTAAAGTGTTTATCTAAGGAAAGGAAATGAACCCCTGTCATCTAATAGAAACAGTATTTGATCCATTTCACAAAGAAGTACACTGGTCAAAGGAATTTTAAATAATCCTTGACTCCAGCATTTGGCCATACCTGCTTCTTGTCTCCAGGAAGCTCTCAATCCATTACTTTCCTGGTGTTTTCCTTTCTTTTCAATCCTTTCCTTATTTAGACAGCCTCTGGGTTTGAAGATTATCCAAGATTTATTCCTTTTCAGATTAAATTTACAAATACATCCAGTTACATTGAATAAAATAGCTGGTGTACTTTAAACATACCAAAAATTTAGTTTCCAGGAAGCAAACTAAGTTGGATTCACTAAATCTTCTTGATGTCTATCCTGCAGACTACAATGCAAGGCAGCCACAGGGACTACCTGATGCAAAGTCCATTAAAGTCTTCCCACAGTCTTCAGTGGGCTTTGATTAAGGTCTTTGGGTGGGATTATCATTGAAAGCTTTACGGGAAGAAGTGTGTTATAAGGAGGAATATTTTTTTTTGAAAGAGAACAAAGAGGGAAATCTGGGAGAAGGGCATGTTGACAAAAAGGAGAACAGAATGGGAACAGGTTTGACGGGAAGTATAAAAAGGAGCGTAAATAGCAGGAAAGCTTATGAGGACAAATGAGAGCCAGAATGCATGAAATAGTAGATTTATTGGTCCTTTGAGGCAGAAACAGAGATTCAAACTGATTTGTGAGGGCTGAGAAATCCAAGCAGAAATCTGAATAAGACACTGAGAACAGTAAGAAATTATGATGACTCTTACCATAGTGTTAGGCATGGATGAGAAAGTAGGTAGGAGGGAGATCTGGGAAAAGACAGCTCCACATGGCAGATTTCACCAATAAGTTGTAGGGGAGAGGAGAGAGCTTCAAGTATTATTTTCTAAGTCTTGATAGTGACAGCTTTAACATGGAAAAGGAGCAGCCTAATGCAACCCCCAGCCTGCTGTCCTGAGTTTCCAGTCCATGAGGGTAAAACTAAAAGACAAATGTGAAATTTGGTATCTCACAGAATATTTGCACTTTTTACAGCTTCAACTGCACGAAACAACTAGATGGCTGTAGAATGAATAACAGGACAAGTGCAAAAGACATCATAGGGAAACACTTCTGCATGGCTCAGCGTGATCAGTACTGAAAATTGTAGCTACTTCCCAAAATGCATGAAAGAGAAAAGATAAAAACTGAAAAACTGGCACAGGTCTGGGGTCCAGGCAAGAAAGCAGAAGAAACAAGGCTTGTAGGGAGACCAGAAGATATGATTGTTTTCTCTGTGGGGGGAAAAAAAACCCATTATGTGAAGCGGAGAAAATTTGGAGCAAAAGTTATTATCGAACATCAGCTTCTGGCCACAGGGAAATGGAAATGGCTGACTCTTCATGGCTTGCTTAGACATTATTGTCCTCTAGTGCAGCAGACACAAAATATTCCTGTGAAGTGACTGATAATAACTGAAGCAGGTTGAATTTGTAGTTTTGGGACAATATTGATTGCCTTCTCAGGTAGTGTGGGTGAAGTCTAGACCCTCCAAATTTCTGCTTCACTAGGGAACCACTGCATACAAGTGTTTTCCTTAAAAAATAAAAATAAAAAAATAAATAAAAAAGAAGAAACCTCAGTTAACTTCCTCTCTTTTCCCCTTTACTTAGCCTCTGTTTCCACAGTGTGTCGTGGTTCATCATGACGTCCACCGCATGATCCCTTTGAGTTTGCCACGTTTAGGAATCTGCAGAGTTCAAAACTTGTGATACTTTTAAAATCCCGGCTAGCCCTGACTGACTGGTTCAGCAGCTCCCCCTCCACTTTTCATGACGCTCTTGGCCGCCCTACAAGATTTACACCTCTTGGACTCTTTGCTTCCCTTGCAGCACAGACACCGTGCTGGGAGAGTATTTGATGCTTTGTTCTTGGTGCTAAATAGCTACTTAGCATGTTCCCATACAATGGGCTTACAGAGTTTATTCTGGCAAATTCCACTACATATTCACTGCCTTTTTCCTCTCCTATCTGTTATGGGACATGGCCATTCCTGTTATCTGCCTGCCACCTCCCCCTAACTTTTCAAATAATGAGTTTAAGAAGAATGTAATTATCTGCCTGAGTATCTCTCACTCTGTCCATAATCCATTTGAAGCACTCAATAAAAGCTGTGTAAACATTTTTAGGAACTGCCAAAGGAAGGGGAAAAAAGACCTCCTTCCCTGTCTCCTGGTCTTGGAAAGAAACTCACCAGACTGTGACAGGTTTTAACAACTGACATTTTTTATATACTCTTCCCTTAATTTGGAGAGAGTGCTATCTAATTCCAGCAAAATGACAAATCAGTTCAAATTCCTCTCTGATGTAAGTCGTTCTTGTCTCTGAATTTCAGTGGGTTTACACTGAGAGCTCATTTGGCTGCAGTTCTCCTACCTGACTGAACTGTCCTCCTCTGGCCTTTACTTGTCTTTGTTTAGAACAACAAATCAGAGACAGGAATTAAACAGGCGCACACATTGCTGAACAGGAAAAGCGTGCTGAGTCCAACAAGCCTTTTACGTTTATCTCTTCTCCATGTTCCTGCTGTGCCACTAAAACCTTAAATCCACTCTCTCAATTAAAAAACATCTGCTTCCCCACAAGTCATCAAACTCTTTTCTTTAATGACCTTACTTGGCAAATTACTCCTGTGTTTACTACCTTGGTGAAATCTCAAAGTTTGAATTCCCAGTTTGCCCTTAATTTTCCATCTTCATTCTGCTTGTGCCATTCTCACTTTAGTTTCCTGTTCAGTTTTATGACTATCCTTTACATATTTTCAGTACTTCTAGAACTAAACCTCTGTCTTTCAATGAATTAATTTGTCTTCTTCAAATAAATCATCTGATCCCTTCCCCCTTCTCTCTTCACTTTTCTCCTTTTCCCCTTTTCCCCCAATAGAACCTGGCTTATGTTTCAGAAGGGTTTTGCTGATTTGCAGCAAGCAAGCAAGCATTTCTGAGAAAGGCTAACTCCGACTCAGTTATCTATGTGAAACAGACACTATGGCCAGGCTGCATATTGTTGTCACTTAAGTCTACATAAACCCCGAATAATGCCACTGAGATCAAATGAAATAGATTTCAAATTGCCTATCTCACATTATACATTTCAAACAGTGAGTTTTGTATAATTTCAGAAGAAAAGAAGCCAACTTCTTGAGTAGTCCTGCTGAAGTTCTTACTTTAACAGTTTCATCATCTAGGAAACCCCATTCAGCCTGATAAATTGTCTTAGCTAACATGCAAATCTCTCTCCTTAGCAAAAACATTTTTTTGGCTTTTGCATAAGACCAGCATTGTAGAAAGGAGCTGTACATTTACCAGCAGCAAGGAGGGCAGTCACCATCCGCAGCAGACAGCTTGGAAATGACTGCTCAGCTGCAAGTGATTGCCTCATTTTTCTCTTCTTCACTGAACTCAGCCTGGCTTAAGTGAAGAGTTCACCAAATCAATGCAGGACTGCACAGTGTTGAAGTCCTGGAGTGAGAGTCTCCAAAGAAAGACCTCTGTTTAAGCTGGACAACTTATTGCTGGCCAGAGAGTAAGACAATGGGGAGTGGTTGAACTCTTCCTCCCCTTTTCAATGATCAACACTCAGGATGTGAAACAGCATGTAGCCTGCAGAGCTAGAGCACAGCCAGCCAGTTTTATCTTCGTTATTAAAGATCTTGTAGTTACATGCAGCATTTACAGCCTGTGGGATGTCCTTGCAGCCTCTACCAAGGCTGTGGCAATGTGTAATAACACAGATATGCTTTACTTAATGGAAAATAGACATTTATGTCATGTGACCTAATACAGGTCTGTATTAAAATGTCAGATTTTCCTGCCGTTTAACCCTTCTTTAATGTTCCCAGAAGACTGGCTCAGAGTTGTGTGGTACCATAATCTTTTACATGTCTCATGACCTCTCCTGATAAAGCAGTTGATGGCAATTTACTACAAATCCCAGTCACTCTGAGGCCTAAATGTAATTTTTTTGTGCAAAATATTGTCCAAATTCATCTTTGGTATAAATCCATCGCTTTTTGTACCATTCCTATTCTGCAAGTCTGTGACTATAGTAGAAGTGGGCCTCTTTGTCTGCCTCAAGGATAATATTTTATGCAATTGTGTCATTGGAGTGGAGCCAGTAAATAAAATCATTTGCTATCACATCACTGTGTCTGACTTTCAATACATTCATCCAAAAATTTCAAATCTTTTAAAAACTTGCACCATCCGTCAACATTTCAATGCTTCCAATTTTAGCTTCTGCCAGCTTTGATTTTTGGCGCTCTCCCATCACGATCATTTCTACTATACTCATCATTCGGTCCTCAAGAGTAAGGGGTTAGAGAATGTCTAAAAATATCATGAAGGATGTCATTAATTTCAGTCACTTCCCTGGAAACGCAGACACTGCACATTCTGTTCAGACGTTTGTCCACCTCAGACCATTCAGCCTTTCCACAGTTGCTTCCCCTTGCCACCAAGCAATGTGGAGCTCCCACTTGGGAGCACAGGGAGTCCGATGCAGCTGTCCCAGAGCCCTTCACACACTTTCTGCTCTCTAATATCAAAAGCTAAATACTAGTAAGATAATTCTGTCATTGCCTGGTAGTGACTGAGAAAATTATTTCCTTAATGTTTTGGTTTCTCATCCACTTTCTGCCTACTCTGTATCTATAAATAGGTTTAGTGTCATTTGAGCAGGGAACTACAGCTTCATGTTCAAGGTTTATTTCTGCTCCTCTAATCAAGTGGTAATGGACTATGTTGTAACATTCCTCTGTATCAAAAGAAGCAGTCAGCATTTACTTTTGCCCCAGAGCCTGAAGATGTCCCAACTGCTTCAGAAAAGAAGTAACAAACCCATTGCCAGAGAACATATAATCTGCCATCACCAGATTAAAGGATATGTAATAGCACAGAATGGGTGAGAAACAGAAAATAAAGAGAAAGGTTAAACATAAAAAGATAACAAAAACAACATCGGGATAATGTGTTTTCTGAGCAAGGCCATGATCCACTGTTACTGAAGTTATCTGAATGAGTAATTCATTTCTCATTGGTTTATTCAAAAAATATGTACTTCTGAATATTTGCCTGTACCATTAACACTGTTTTTTTGTGTGCTTACCAAGGCAGGAAATAATTTGCTGAAGAATTTGGAAAGCAGTAAAGAAGACAGCGTAGTCCAAAATGAATTTTCCAAATGAGAAGGACAAGGCATGAGGAAGAGTGGAGTTGCTTACAAATGAAGCACAGGACTGTGTCAAGGACACCCACTGGTGCCACTTGCTGACTGCCCTATGCAAGATCACTGGAATGAGCTTTAATAGTAGCTGGGATTTCTTCACATTGTTTTCTCCTTATTCACAGAAATTTACTTGAAAGAATTCAAGAAAATCTTTCCAGTTCAACAAATTATGTCCTCCTGCAGTCAGATTGTTTGAGGTCAGAATTGTCCCCGTGTAACACTGTGCTATCTCTGTAGATGATTGACACTGGGCAAGACTGCATAGCCTTGGCAGAAGGGCAAGGGCAGCACTGCTGCATTATCTGTAGGAACATGACTCCTTCATTTCCTCATGCTGAGAAAAGGTTGGGAATAATGATCCTGCCCCTACTCAGCAAGGCCTCAGTCCTCTCACAACCTCTCTAATCTACAGCATATTTAAAGATCAGACCACCTTCAAAGAATCACTTGACTTTATCTCTCCTAGTGTCTGTTCACACTGTCCTGGCCAAACTATTTTACTGCATTTTATCTGCAAACTCACTGTGACTCATCCTGAATGCGGGCAATCCCTCCTACTGCCGATCATCTGTCATCTTTCTGGTTCAGCTCTGTTTCTGTTGCTATTACTGTAATTGCAATGGCATTTGCTGTAGTTTAAGATGAAATACAGCTTCCCACAGTAACCTTCAGTTCTCATAATTTGTTATGCATGTTTTATTGAGGATTTTTAGGTCTGGCATTAGTCCTATCACCATGTCACTCAAGATGAATATCTGCGGTTTGGTAAGTGCAAAAGAGATAGCCTGTGGTACTGTTGTCTTCATCTAAGCATGTTCAAAATCAGGTCCTGAAAGGAGGCCCTTAATAATTTTCTATTTCTAAACGTTTAGTGTTGTGAGCTTTTCTCAGGTGTTTGGTCATTTTTCATTAGCCATATTTTTTCCTGCTGTGTACCTTGCAGATCCATTTGTTAAAGGTTTATTTGGCACAAGCTGCTTTTCTCCATGCCAAAGGACTTACAAGTTAGTTAGGCATGGCCTATGCGGGGAGAACTGATGCCTCCTCTGAGGCTGCTTGCAAATTCCTCAAAGGGGAAAGCCACCTGGATGGGAAGGTTGTAGCAGAGCCATAGGAGCGAGAGATATCCCAAATGCTGTTAACTGCCTAGCCACATCGGTTGGAATTGGTCCACTGCTGTCCAGAGGACCAAACACTTCTAAGTTACTCCTTTCTGAAGAAGAGTATTATTATGTACCTAGGGAACAGCACGAAGTATCCATCCAACAGAGAAAAAATACCTGTAATGCTGAAAACAGTTTGCCATAATTTTAACACCAAGGTGGGAGAGCCTACATAATATCTTACTAATTCTGGAAGGGGGGTGAGTGTATTACTAGTTTGCGGCTACAAATTTTGTCAAGTCTCCCTGAGGACAGGAAAATGAGGCAGACAACCCTCAGACAGCAAAATGAGGCAGACAGTCATTCTGATTAGGATTTATTTAAATGTGGGGACTAAGAACTGCATTTTCTGTGTTCACAAGATAGAAACATTCATATGTCATTTACTGTTTGTTAGTAAGAAATTAAGTGAACCAAGGCCAAGATTCAGTGAAGCATGTAAAACCTTGCTTAACTCTATCCTTAAGCACCAAAGCTTTTCAGAGCATGCCTTCTTTAGCCCCACACTAATTCCTATTGCCCTCAGTTTTACATAGGCATAAGACTTTTGCTGACTCTACATGAAAAGTCATGCCAAAATATACAGTCCAGAACAATTCAGAGGCAAGATACTTTTAAAGTAGCATTAATAATCTTCCCCACTGTCTTTCTACACAGTCTTGGTATCTGAATCTGCCTTTCAACAAGTAAGTAGGGTTTTTACATTATTTTTTCATTACAAATCTTATCCAGAACAACAAATTAAGCCAAAAGGAAAAGAAGAAAAAATTACTTTTCTGTTTCAAATAAAAATTCACATGCTATACCAAAGTGAGTGAATCTTGCCAAGAGGTGTCAAGCTCCATCTACTGGCTATTGAAATGAACTTGTAACCCAGCATGAAGAGTTTGGGGTCTATCTACATAAAACAAACAAGTAGATTAATTATCTTTGTAGAATTTCAGTCCAGTTCCATTATGCTATATGTTAATTCACCTTATTTAAATATTAGCTGTATTTTCAAACTATTATGTCATTTGCTGCGTTATGTGAGCATAGGAGAAAAGACTTTGTAAGTACTGCGTGAGATGTTAGGCTATGCATAAATAACAATTTCCATACAGCTAGAACAGTGCTTCTAGTGCTTTGTTTCTTATGGTACTCACATCACGAAGACAGATTTCCACAAGGCTTTGACCTGCCTAGTTCGTACTTAATTCAGTCATTGAAAACACACTTTAGTGGTATCAAGGGAGGACCAAAAGGTACTTATACCTGCAAATACTTACCTAAACGATTAAACAGGGAGGGGAGATCTCCCTTCAACTTCCATAATGTGAGGGAGCAGGGCACAAGAGCAGCAAATGAGGAAATGTTGCCTGCATAGAGACAGTCTCATCCTTTGACCAAGCAGACAAAGGGAATTTGTTTTCCACCGGCATTTGTTGTCTCAAACACATAAATTCAGTATGCCTTTTCATATACACTGCCTGTTCTCAAACATAAAATCTCAAGGACTGGAAATAAATTCAGTGATCACTTTGAAGAAAGGCAACAGCTACTCGTACCTGCAGTTTTTCTGTCACGTGGGACTTTTGATAAATTAAGGATAACAGTACATCAGGCTAAAGTCATACTGACTAAATGTGCACCATTTCAATTGAATGTATTTATGATGAAATAAAATCAGTCAACTAAAAAAAGAACAATAAGGCTTTTGCAATAGGCATCATGCAAATTTGAATTACCTTCAAGATACTGAAGATATACAAGGCTTGAAGAAGCATATTTCGCCCTGAACAATGTACAACAAATTTCATAGATTTTCAGTCTCATTGAGCCAAAAAAAGAAAAAGAGGGAGGGAGTGGGAACAGCCCTGCCAGAAATCTGGTGTTCAGAAAATTCAACAATCAGAAAAGGCTGTGATTAGTGTTAATAGAAGATAACATCCTATCCGTTTCATGTTTATTTACTTCTAAGGGAACATTCTTGCCTTAAATTGCGTCCTGTTTCCAAAAAAGCAACTATGCTGCTGTCTTACATTTACTAAGATTAAGAAAGTAGGTCGACAAAGTCCCATTAATCTGTATCATGTGTCAGCTGAGTGGATGTGCAAGCTCCAGCTGCGACTGGGACTTCCTCCCTGCTCATCTTTCCTAGATGCTGCCTTGTTCCCTTTCTGTTAGAGCACTTTGCAAAGCTCATCCTGTATGAAGCTGGAAATCCAACTCTCTTCCCCATTTTCCTGCGGTTTTCACTGTTGACCATCGTCTTCACCCTCCAATCTTCTCCCTTAGCTTTTATGATTCTGCCCTCTCCTGGCTAGTATCCCTCCGTGTTAATTGTTTCCTCCTTCCTGATGCAAGAATCAAGGGGAATTTCACAAAGATCAGCTCTTGACCCATCTTTCCCCACTCTATATTTATGTATCTAAATATGTGTAGTTATTAGAAAAGCGTCCAAGTCATCATGCCTGAAAAATGCTTATGACTACATAAGTAATGTATCCACTGTTTTTCAACCAGCTTTATTCTCTGGGGAATCCCATTCCAAAGCATGGGGTCATCCACAATATCTTCCCTACTTTCTTTTCTCAATCTTAGGGACAACAACAATGTAATTTCTGTCACTGAGGACAACACTCTGAGCGTTAATTTTGACTTAGACCTTTTCATGGTGTCTAAAAGCTCTGTACTGATGCAGGTCAGAAACCAAAAGCCTGTAACTGAGAGAATTACATCTGGAACCTATTCACCTTAAATTCCCAGTCTAACTAGTCCAAGAATTTACACCCAGAGGGCAAGCTAGGTCCTTGGTAGCTGAACTTCCCAGGGCAGGTTCTTTGCTTTGACACATTTCTGAACTGGGATGAATCATTCATGTATATTTTGAAATCTCACAGTGATTTCAAATGTTGATGTTTTTCTGTAATTTTCAGATTTGAAGGGGACTTTACTATTTTTTTTTAAGTAATAAAATATTAGCTGTCAAAACAATGGTCAAAATAATTGTCAGCCCTTTTCAGTTCTGAAGGACAGGTGACCCATAAAGGCAAAGATTATTACCAGTTTTATAACACTAAATGGGAAGATTGATAGAAGTACCAACTGAAAATGCTGTGAAAACATAATCAGATTTTTTGTTTTCCTCTATTTCTGTTTTTTTTTTTGTTTTCCTCTATTTCTGTTTTTTTTTTTTTTTTTGTTTAGACACTCATTTCAGCACAAACTCAGTAATGGTTAAACCTATTTTGGCCAGCTGTGCTCTTGGCAGATGCTATCCTGTCACCCTTTATCTGTTCCAAAATCCTTGGCAAAGTCATAAGCCTGGACTTGCTCATGTCACTCCCTTGATATCCTTACTCTTACTCCTCACCCAGTCTAGCTCAAAATCTCTGTTTTTGAAGAGACACCAGAGCTTCTTACTGAGCATACCAACTTTTCTCAGACTAACTGTGGAGCTATATTCTACAGAGATGTCCTTGACTGTCATAAATGAAGTGGTCCCATTCATTTTTTTCATTTCCAGTTTTACAGAACTGTTCCTTACTCTTTGGAGGAGATTTCCACAGATAGCCCCTCCTTCAGGACAATCCTAGACCATAAAGCGAGACAAAACTTGAACTGTAATTTGTTGTTGTTGTTATTTGACAGATACATTCCCCAGTCTGCTCATTGACATTTTCTCTTTTGTTTCATCTTATACTCCAGTGGAAAGCTGGAGTATAAAATGTCGTCTTTTTTTTTTCATTTATGTAGCACACATAGACAATGCTATCCCTACACTAATGGTTTTTCAGGCAGGATTACCTATAGATATACCTATAGAAAACAACCCTGCAGTCAGTGCTCAGAGACTACTGCAAGAAGGGACTCCATCCTGGAATAAGAGCTTTTTTTGTCAGCAGATTGATAACTGAGAATAAAACCTAACTTTTAACTGAGTTGCCTTATCTCCTGGCTCTAGCTCCTGAAAGAGCACAATGAATGGATGGAGTAAATAAGTGAAATGGAATTCCACAGAAACCAAATTCTGGATATCTACATTTAACTAACGGAGCAAGCTGTTGTTGTTAGAGGCCATGAAAGAGGGAAAGCTTTCTGGCAGGTCAAGCAGGAAATACAAAGACTTAAAATAAAATGCCTGTCTCAAGCTACACAGTTTTCCTGCTCCAGGTCCTTGATTCACAATTCAGGTTTCTGTTTTAGACACATGAAGGCAAAATCCTCTTCTGAAAACAATGGCACAGAACAGCTTAACAGAAATTGTAAAATTTCAGATGATATCTAGAGAGTAGACTGCAAGTATAAGCACTTCCAAAAGTTGGTGTTAGATGCAAATGCAGAAGAGTAATTCATCGTATCCTAGCTGTAAGTCTTATAAAACTGCTAACTCTTAATGAAAAAAGACTCAATATGGTATGGCTTTATATATCAATTTTACACTCCAGCCCTTTACTTTTTCTTGTTCCACTGTTGAGTATTACCTTATCCACCTTCATTAATGTCATGGAAATATCTGATGTATAAAGGATTTACCTGTTGCAGCCTCTGCCTGCCTTAAGCATCCTGGAAGATACGTAAGCATTTAATCAGCTGTAGATATAAAGGTAATCTCATTCAAGAAAATAGGAGTAACCAACTGGAACTCTTCAGTTTAATACTGAGATCCTTAAATAGTCAGAATGTGAAATAAGCTAAATAAAAGGAGCATATTTTGGTAGTTTCATAATATTGAAACAGTATTCCAGTCATTTTTCTCAGAGTGCTCACTGGGAAATGTGGGTATTTCCAGTCACATAATTTGTCTTTACTATGAGCGAAACTCTCCTTCAGCATTTCCTGGAGCAGCCTAAGGCACTGATAATTTCAGAAGAAGAGAGATCATAAGTCAAATATGGGGACCAACAGTGCTCTAGTATCCAAACAACTTTATGCTCTTTATTTTGCCTTGCCAACTTGTCATGAGCAGACATTTTTCTTCAGAGCAATCTGGATGAGAGAGAGGCAGAAATATTTGGAGAATCTGGGCCTAAAGTCATCTGATAAGGAAGCAGACCCTCTGCCTCCAGAAGACTGGGGGCAACTTCTCATTATTTTTGAAGTGGAAGATGACACATAACTGGGGAAAAGTCACTCCTCTCCTGCCACTCAAAGCACAACTGAGTAGTACAGAATTGCAGTACTTTGTCCTCACACTCGCATCTGCACAAGTAGACATCTAGCCTGAATATGGGCTTCAAGAATATTTTGATGAACCCGGACAGCTCATCAAAATAAATACAATGCGATGAGAGAAAAATGTTGGAATAGTCAAAATAGTTTATTCTTCTTAATCTGTTACGTGCTTATTCCTGTTGTCCTTTTTTCCCTTGAAAAACAAGTATTTTAACAGCTGTACTTAATACAGTAATATATAACAGGGTTTACTACAGAGAGGATTTAATGTATATTTTACCATACATTTTACTGTACTACGTGGTGATGCGTATTTCAAGTCTACAGAGTGTTCTGTGGGGTATATTTTAATGTGCATAACTTCTACTCTGCAATTGCCTCAACGGTTTTGTCTTTTGCCCTGACATCTTTCCCTTCCCATCGTCATCCTGAGCATTGCTACAAAGCTCTCTACATCCTATTGTTTTGACCATGGCCCTCCTTTCTTTGAACAATTCCATGTCTCTGCTATATCAAACAAAAATACCTGTTGTCTTCACCATGAAACCCTTTCAGAATCCCACCTTGCTGATCCCTGTTCACTTTTGAAATACAGTTAGGCAAATGGATGTTTTGAGACTAAAAACCTCATTTTCTTCTGAACTGGAATGAAGAAGAATATGTCTTTGCATTCTCTCCCTTCATCTTTTTCACACTTTCTGACCAAACTTTCCCTGGGAAATTTCACTAGATCTTTTTTTATTCTGATATGAAATGTTTGACTCCGGTTAAGAAAACATACTTTGATGGAAATGCACTTGGCTGAAAATATTCCAAAGCATCAGTTCTAATCACTTCTGACTTTTAATCAACCCACAATATCAGTACCCACTGCAAACTCATTACATTTTCAAAATTCAGTTTGTCCTGCTTCCTCCCATGCTGTCTTTTAAACACCTACAAAGCTCATTCATTCTCCTCCCTCTAATCTCTCCCTTGAAACAAGGCAGGCTTACAGAAAAAGTGGGTTTGGTTGGGGCACTGGTTGGGCCACTCATTCTTTGACCCTACTGCTTCCTACACTGATCGGCATTATTTCATTGTTTTCTCCCTTCTTGGACTGTCTTCCTCCTGCTTGCCATGAACAGGCATAGGCTGAACGCTATGATGAATGGGACACCTTTTTAGCCTGTGCTTTTATTGCCCTCTCCCTCATAGTTGACAAGCTTCTCATTCTAGTCTCTATAGTATCATGACCATAGTCACAATCATGTTTATAAAATACTTCTACCTAAAGGGCAGTCAGGTTATGAATGATGCTGTCCAGAGAAATTAAGAATTCTGAAGAAAGTAATGCAGCAAAACAAACAAAAAAAAAAAAACTTGCGAGTTAACTTTTTGGAAAATACCTCTGAGTGAGGCAGGAACTTTAGTTTCAGCAGTAAATTTCTGTAGGAGAAATTTCTCAAGATGAGGACGAAACTACTGATTAAAAAGACAGGAACCTATCTGATCAGAATAGTGGTGGTAGGTTTGTAGTCATAGCAATCAATTTCAGTTCCCCATTCAGCCTAAGTTGGAGAAGCAAGTTCATTGGATGCTGGGCTTATGTTCTGGGTTTCTTTCTTTGTTTCTCCCTTAAAAACAACTCTTTGGGATCTGGTTTCATTCTAGGGAAAACCCCAAACTGTAAAATCTTTCAAAGAACGAGAAACAGGATTGTTTTCATGTACATTCAACTGCAAGTTTCAGAACATGGTTTTGCAGGGCATATTATTCTGAATTGATTCTAAGCCCCAAACACAAGTATTCTGTAGTTGATCAAACCTTGGCCAGCTGTTTCCGGGGGCCCTAATGTGCACTGTAATAGTCATGACTATCAGTAAGGCATGTATTGGCAGTCTGTGATTATATCCCATTGATTTTCTGTTCTCTGCACAGAAGTGCCATTTTGCATCCCTGTATAATTAGAATGTGAATTGGCACGTGTATTTTGTAGTAGACAATATAATGAACTGCAGAAACGTTTCATTCTTTCTAACACGCAAAATTGTGTCACATTTACCTGCAAAATGTCCTTTGTGTACTCATAGAAAATTAGCTTGCTAATCTGTAATAATAATTGGGTGTATATATTAGTGTGTTTGTATGCAGAAACATGCAGAATTTAAAATCTTGGCCAAAGACAGATCAAGGTCATTCATATTGCAGTTCATGTTTAAATTCTCGGATCCCTGAGTTGCAACCATATTACAAAAATATTAAAAAAAAAAAGAAAGTTGGGAGATGTGAGGATCCAACAGGGAAATCAGTTTCCTCTGACTGTAACAAGCTCCACTAATTGTAATAAATACAAGTTTCTGGTTCAGAATACTTTCTTTTCAAAAAGCATTGCCTTTTTTTCCCAATAAAATATGACTAGCTGGCAAATGCTAATTTTATAACAAGAAACAAATATTTTTCCATAATCATATTTCAAAGTGAAAGACCATTTTTGTGTACTTTTTTTTTACTTTTTTTTTGGTCAGTTTAGGAAATGAAAATTTATGTTGAAGTATTGGTTTGAAATAACAGATGAAAACGTTGGAATAAATCGTTTCTACTTTTCAGATAAGAAAAAAATTTCTCATTTCAGTTCTAGCTAACTATTAAGTCAGTTTTTAAATGATGGCATTTTTATGAGACAAAATTTATCTTTCTAGAAGAGATATTCATAAAAATATAGGACAAAGAGATGATAAAGGAATATGCTCACTTTCTAATGATTTGAATACTTGTTAAAAATCAGTTATTGTGGTGACAGTCTTTCCAGCCGCTGCAATACCTGTTTCTGTCCAATTTTGAGTAAAACTCTGTCAAAATGCTTCTCCGTAACTTGTTTTGTTTTCTGCGCACAGAAGATAGATACAGTACAATCACTACTGCCCACACAAAAATTACTGTTTGCAGCAAACCTTGTCACTATGAAGTCGGTCATTAGCAATAGCGTTATCCTTGGTACCCAGCTTCTTCCTGCTGTCACCAGATGGCAGCCTCGACATATTTCAGTGAAATGTAGGTTTCTTCATGTGAAGTTAACGTTGTCCTTCCTGAACATTTTCCTTTCGAGGTGATTTCTTCGCTATACACACCCTTTCTGACTATATCTCCATCTCAGTGGCCTGCAGTCATTTCTAGCTGAACCCAATCTGCATATGGCCAGCCTCAAGTCAATTAATCCTGCTGTCTGCAATGCTTTAAATTGACATCTCTACTTCTTCATTGCTAAAAGCACTGATGGCTATGTTGTAAGCTAGGATGATTCAGTATATTTCTTTGGTCCAAGTGAAGGCCAAGAATGGAGAATTCATTAGATAAATCCTGGAGAACTTTGTTGATGCCCACTTTTCTGTGCTCGTATACAGAGAAGTTTGTGTGCTGGGGTTGCAGCTGCTTGCGCCTCTGTGTGCAAAGGAACCGTGTTGCAGGAGCGCTACTGCACTGCACGCTGAGCTGCTCCTTCATCCCCTGTGCCTCACCTGGTGGATGAATTTGGTGAGGAAAAAAAGGCTTCTCTCTTCTGACCCTCCTCACACATGTGAACATGTGCCTGAGTTACCAATCCTTCTTACTGGTTTCTTCTATGTGGTTTAAATACTATTGAAGCCTCTCTGCAGCTTCAGCAGAGAAGGTTGACAGGAGCCTTCCAGCACCCATGGGAGATGAGTACCTTTTACCTATGGGTCAGAAGGATGCCTTCACCCTTGTAGGTGACCTTGTCTTCAGATGCCAGTCAGATGAAGCTTTGTCCACCTAACCCATGTAGGAAATAGCAGCTTCCCAATGCAATGGGACTTTGGGCTACAGAAACCTTGAATAAGCAAACATACAGAGACTTGGCAAACAGAGGTTAAGCCCAAAAGCAGTAGCCCAAATTCCCTTTACCTGATGGTATTGTCCTCAGTTGCCTGGCTTTTGATGAGGGAAAGGAAGCCACAGGGCATTAAGATGTACCTAAGCTACAAAATGACACTGGGAAATGAGAGAGTTTGTGGGTGATTCAGAGCTAAGGAGTGACAGGTCAGTGAAAGGAAAGTCATGATGTGCTCAGAAAAAGCAGGATTTCACTCTGCAGGTGTTGTTATAACCTGTCTAGTAAATAAATGATAAGGAAAAAAAAAAAAAACAACAAGTAAATGCTGGTGTGGAGAAAAGGGAATGGTTGGAAATTAAAAACATATATATGGGTCAGGATCGTCTTCAAAGGAGCATGGACAAGGATGATTACTGAGCATGGCAGGCAGAGCTGAGGTCGCCTGGGGGCTGGAACAGCCCTACTTTTCATTTTGGGAATGTGTGCAGCCGGCGTCAAGAGCTGAGGAAGCATAGCAGGGGGCAAGAGACCTCCCACGGCTGCCTGCGAGGCACTGTGTGGGGAACTGAGGGCTGCTCCAAGGATGGCCATTCAATGCCATGTAGTCATGGAGTTCAATATATATATGCTGCAAGATGACTCCAGTATCATAAGTAAATAATACTCAGCTATACAAGGACTGCAAGACTGCGTTCTTAGCTGTCTTTTGCCCAAGTTTTCCCCAGTTTTATATGAAAATGCCAATATAATCAAGACAAAATAAGGTTAAGCATTTACTTAATGGCTTGTTTTTTGAAAGACCTGGGTATCCATTAGCTTTCTTGTAGTCAGTGAAAAAATTAAAAAAAATATTTGCTTAAAAACCCATGAGTTAAACTTTTGGAGATGTTATCCCTACTTCTTAAATAAAGCAAAGGAAACATTAGGTACAACAGCAGTGTTACCATGGTGCTACCATGCCACCATGGTCATTTTACTTCTGAAAAGAGAATGAGGTAGGTCTGAAATGAAATTAGGGACTCAAATACCATCAAATTTTGGAGTTTTGTAACACTGGGCCAAATCTATCCCTTTGTCAGGAGTATACTTAAACTTTGGGGTTTTCTGGCACCATGAACCATGGCCTAAGTTTACTGCTTGAGCCAACTTTCATTTACTGTTATCAGATATTTACAGGAGGAGATTCCCCCCACCCCAAGCCCCCTGTACCTTTGGATTAGAAGGCATAAGCTCACAGAGAATGCCATGTTGCACGAGAGTGTGAGGTGAGAAATACTGTAAAGCCCTCACTAAGCAGTTGCTTTTGTTAAAACACCTTCAGTTCATGAAGATCCAGGATGTGTCTACAGGATCTCTATTTTAAAACTTCTTGTCCTGAAGACCTCTGTGTAGCCAAGCACATTTTTCTAGTCCTGAAATTTATGCACAAATCAATTTCAAATACAACTCAGTTTTACTTTAAAGATAGCAAATCAACCCTTACAGAACTTGGATCCTAGTTCTGGAGAGTATATCTGAATGAGCATCTTCTGAGCTAAAGATTATTCCTAGATACTTAGGCGTGATGCATTTGTGATAGCTAATTGTAAGATCTGAAACCTGTAATGAGCTCCAGATACTCACACAGATGGTACTCCAGGAATATTGTCTTAATTTTCTTTCTCATTTCCTTCCCTTTTAATACGATGTTCCTATAATTAAACTAGCCTAAGGCTTGATTCAGCGGGTAGTAACTCATGCTGAGGTTCAGTGAGAGCCTGAAGCTAAATATGCTTAGATATGAATAATACACAGTTATTTTCCCCCTGCTGTTTTTACTGCCATATCCCTTGGCTTGTTTGAAATGGGTAAGTGAACACAGAACTTGCGAAGCCAACAACATTGTCTTTTGCCAAGGAAAGTGCTTTCCCTGCCGCCACCCTGCCCATCTCTGCAAGTCTGAGGTCAGTTTGGTGCCCTGGCCAGGATGGCCTTCATGGCAGAGACAGTCCTCATCAGAGCCTGCACAGCATCTGAAGGTGTTGCAGTGTCCAGAAAGGAGACTAGTCCTGCAAGCATGTACATTCACAGCTAACTCTAAGCGTGTGAACAGCACATTCGTGCCTTTAAAGTCATATACAGGCACACACAGTTGCAAGGATGGGGCCCTAATTGGAGTTTGCAGCCAGCTGTCCACAATTAATGATGAGGGCTCATTAGTCGGCATGGAAACCAGCTCTGCACATGAGCCAACTGAAGAGCAGGCGGAACTCTTGCTGCTGAAATCATAGGGAGGTAAAAAGGTTTTCAAGGGTTTTTCCCTTGTTTTGTCAGGTCCCATAACCGGGAATGTACAGAGCTCAAACTGTTCACAAGGTGAATTGCTTATCAATTAAGAAATGCAGAAACTTTAAAGATGTCATAATTCCTCTGATTTAAAATTATTGTTCCTTTCCTCCTCAAAAAATTCCTTAAAATCCTTTGGTTCCCTGTTTCTGTGGCAAGCTAACACCCCTAGTCATATTCTTGAGTCTGTTTATGAAATCCTCAGGTAACCCTGAAACCTGGCTTATCACCCAGGCACCACGGCAGAGAAACAAACAGCAAGTCAGGCATTGATCAAAACTGCCAAACTGCAATCACTGTGTGATGAAAAAAGCTAGCAACAAAAATCTAGCTGATATATTAGGAGCCCATGACTGGAGATAAAGATATGGATGTTGTTCAGTGGTTTTTATTGCTCGGGACTTTATATTCTTAAATCATTATGTAGTTGTTGATACTGTAACATGTTTATTCTCAGTTGATCCACGCATAACTGAGGTCAACCCATGGCATTTATAAACATACTTTGTTTAGTCTCGGGTTTTATCCCACCATAGAAGTGAGCAATTGATAAATATATGAAAAAACTCACCACATGAAGAACGGGCTTCCAAAATCAAGACACTGGATGTTTTACTCTGGTTTGAATACCAGGACTTACAAGTACTTTAAACACTTAAACTAGAAAAAGCACGTGTGCTCGTACACTGGGAATCAACAGAGCCTGCGCACTTCAGCTTGGGATTAAATGTGCGAAGTGATCCCGACACTCTGTCATCAGTACCCAGAGCTCAGCTCCAACTGGGCCTGCCACACACAGCAGTTGGGGGTTCATGCCACCCCTCCTAAAGATAGAGAAGTACGGCCAAGGAGTCTTTGCTCTTGTTTCAAGCTCATTAGATGAGTGATGACAGGTTATAGCAGCGGTCCCTTGTGGCCAGACAACAAGTAAGGCCCCCAACTGCTGCTGTCCACTACAATTGCAGTTGAATTTAGGCAGCTGTTGTAACAACCAGTGCGACATAAGAACCAGACCTCCCTGCGCTCTGGTTTAATGAGCTTTGCGCATTTTATGCAAGTTCCCCTGCAAGATGCCGCTCAACTGTGAGGCTTTGTGCTACTGATGAAGCGTATGGCTATATGCTCTTACTTCTAGCGTTGGCCTTCCTATTGGCAGAAACAGCTTCTCCTTAGCTGTTTTCTGTCTTTCAGTCTGCTGAGTCTGAACTAAATTGAATTATTTGCAGAGAAAGAGAAAGCAGGTAACTCTCCTCACACCCCTGTTTCTCTTCAGACTGACTGCTCAAGTTTATGCTCTTTATTGTAAGAAAGGGGTGGAGGGAAATACCAACAGGGGGATTTTGTTTTCATAGCCTTCTTTGTATATAACAAAGATTCAATATCAATGTGCATCCTGAGTTCATTTTTA
Source organism: Elanus axillaris (assembly GCA_026212715.1). Classification (NCBI taxonomy): domain Eukaryota; kingdom Metazoa; phylum Chordata; class Aves; order Accipitriformes; family Accipitridae; genus Elanus; species Elanus axillaris. The sequence continues at coordinate 26,420,207 of JANZLQ010000022.1, read as the reverse complement.
CAAAGCAAGCAGTGGATTTTGTCTTTGTTGGGAACAATTGAAAATTATTTTTTCTCTTTGACCCTTTGGGGAAAATAAGCAGAGTCTAAATATTCTTCTTTTGTAATATGCCCCCAAACCCAGAATTCTGGTTAAAACTCTTGTCCTTGTTTCTCTTCTTTGCAACCAGTTTTACTAGAGATAACCTAAAGAAGAGGTAAAGCCCCTCATTCCCTCTCCCTTTTTTTAAAACACTCCAAAGTTGAGTATTCAAACCCATGAGATGAGTACTCATCCAAGAAAGAGTGTTTTCTAACTAGGAGTTTCATGTTGGTGTTTCTTAAGTATCAAAAACATTATATTGTTACCTTAGCTTAATCTCTGGTATGATCTTCATGTGTTCATCCAGTGTCATTGGCTGTAATCTTATCTAGGCTCAAGAATAAGTTAAACTCCCAGCACTTCCAGTTTTATGGTCCTTCCCTGCACTCACGCTGTTTTCTGAATTACTGGAAGACACCTAACTTCATGAGTCAAAACTCACTAATCTGGGGAAGCATTCCAGTAGCCCCAGTGCTCTGATACTCTGAACAATCATCTTCGCTGTAGATTTCTGAAGGATATTGGCACACATAATTGATTGGGTTACATCATAAAGTGTTCAAGAGGAGGAAAACCTTGTAGACTTTGTTATTTGCCAATGTGCCAATATAGTTATGATGTCTGTTTCTGTTTAATTTGCCAGTGGTAGGTATAAATACATAGCTACCACCCAGCACCCAGTCCTATTTTCCAAAATGGTATTAGCAGTTGAAACTAGAAAAAGAACCCTTAACTGATTTCCAGCGTGCAAAAACTTCTCAGAATATGTGGGAAAGATTTTGTTTCTGTTCAGTAGATGTGTTGATTTGTTGCTCTAAGCATTTTCTAGTAAAACTTCATACATTATTTGATGCAGATAAAGGTGAGACAGAGAGCCAGGCATGGGGCACAGTCTGAGAACACGTTGAGGGCTTTGTGGTTCTCTAAGTCATGTTTTAAAATAAAATGCCATAATAACAATGCTGTATTGAGATATTGCAACTGTTTTCTTATTTCTGTCACTTGCTTTCAGCTCTCAGAGTGCCAAGGATCTTCCATCTTCTTTCTAGAGATGTTATGATGTGCAAAATATCAAGAATTGCTGAACAAAGTACTGATCTAAATCCAAACAGAAAAGAGTCTTTTTATGAAAAACTCCATCACAATTCTGTGTGGCACTGAGAAATTTGTCCTCTTAATGGCTGAGTTAATACATTCTGAGTAACATGATACTTTGTCACATTAATAGTTATTGCTGATTTTGTCCTAATTATGAAAGTACTTTTACCTCTCAATGGAAAGCTGTTCAGTGATAATTTTAAGCCTTGATTTCATTGTCATGGCTTTCTCAGCCACATCACCTTCTTGGAAAGAAAACCTGATGTCCTGATTGTCCTTGTTTAGTGTGAATTTTAAAACATGCAATCTTGGCACATAATGCATATTCTGTATTTGTAATACACACTAGGGAGTGAATTCTAACTGTAGGGAAGTTAACAGCAACTTCTCTACTTTAAGAGAGTCAGGATTCGCTTCTAGTTGCTTTGTCCTTTTATGCATTCCTCGTATCTTGATGCAGACTCAACAAGGTGCTTCATATTGAGTCCGCAGTTCATACTGAATTCAAAAAAGGAATTTGATATTAATCCTAGTTCTAATCCTTATGGAAAGCAATAACTTTTTATGAACAATTCATTACTGTGCTATTAAGTAGGTTAAAACACACTACCTCTAGCACTTGCAGTAAGTATTTGCTTTTGGAGTATCTGGGAACTCCACAAGTTTCTGACTCTTATTTAAGATCTGAAAGATTTAAACAAAAGTATCCTTCTTCCTTTTTTATTTTGTTAAACAACTCAATTTCCCTTACATTTAATTCATTCAATATGAAAAAGATTATCCACTTTAAAACTAACTTTGTAGTAGTATAATGTTTTCTCAGCAGTGTTCATTGAAGCTTTACTTAACTGCATCACTATTCAAAGTCTGATGCAAATTCTTCACGCATTTTTATGGTGCTTATCATTACAATAGCTAAGTGTAACACAAACAGGAATATGTGTATATTCACAACATCTTTGTGAAGTGATGAAGTGGTGTTATACTGTCATTTTATAGCTTACAACTGAGACAGAGAAGTCAATATCAATAATGTTCACAGGCTGTAGATACTCAGTTTGAGACCCTTGAGGTCTGATTTTTTAGAGTACAAGTATCACGTAGCACATACTTTTTAAAATTAAATGCTAGCTATCTTTAGTAATGCCTATGAGTGCTTTGTTTTTCCACAGAACTCAGTATCTCAAGTCAGGCACCAGATAATGAGAAATCCAAGTTTTAACACTACGTGAGGAAGATCAGATCAAAATAACTAGCCAGCCTGCCCTTGGGAGATCAGGGCAGTGCCAGGTAAGGAACATCCTGTTCCACCAAGGGGAATCATGTCCCAAAGAGCTACTGCCTAAACAGACAACAAAGACAGTGGCAGAAGAAGGAAACCATTATGTCCATTTTGTCAGTGATTAAACCAAAATCATAGGCAAACATGGGAAATTTTGCAAAACGCATATAAGGTGTCACTTTCCACTGAGCACTTAGGAAATCTCTGTGAAATATAGGTACAAAAGACAATGATCAAAATGGCCTGAGTATAGGGTGTAAGCACATGCTTCCTTTGAAAAACAGCTGGAGTGTTGATAGTGTCACTCTGTAGGTGCATACAAATGCTGAGCTATTTCTTGGCAGCTATAGTCCCTAAAAACTTTGTAAGAAGAAGCAGCATGCAAGGACTCTTGGCAAAAATGCTGCTTGATTTATTTTGAAAAAATTTGAAAACTTACATTGAGCTGCAAGGTCTCTGACCTACGGTTTATGTAGCTGACAGTATAAGAATTTTTGGTTCCCCCTGTCAGATCTGGAAGGGAGGATCTAGACCCAAAATTTAGTACTGGAGTCTGGATCATTTTTCTCTTGAAGGAAAAAGAGCTGGTATTAATACAGGTCTCCTACAGAGTAATTAGTAAAGAGGTGAGCTACAGTCAGGGGCACAACAGTTATTCACAACAAGGAGATGATCCATAGTAATTCCAAACTGTTTATCACCTTCATTCACTAAAAACATGTTGCTTTAGCAGAAGAAAAGGAAAGGAGCAAGTGCTGTGTTTGACATTGTTACTCATTTCCCTGGATTACCCTGGTTCCCTGAATTAAACCCCCAAAACTAACAAGAAAATGTTTCCCAGAAAACAGTCTCAGACTAGCATGTTTTTTCAGAGTTATTTGCATTGGTGTTTATTTCGTGTGAGCTGATGAAAGTCCCAAGGGTTTACCTCTGACAAAAAGAGTGGGACAAATACACATGAGTGCCCAGCAGCTCAACTCAGCTGTGGTGAGGCTGCCAAAGGAGATAATTCTGCCAAGCGAAATGGCTTCCAGGCTGTGCACTTGTGTGTCAAAATGACATTAGTGTATTTTGACATAAGTGCTGTCTTTTATCAGGGATAAGCTTCAAAGCCACAGAGATGGAGAGATGGGAAACTAGAGGTTGACAGGAAAAATAGAAGTTGACAGAAAAACATGAAGAGAATTTGTTAAAACAAACCCAACACTCTAAGAGCCAGCGATACCTTCAAGGATCAAATCTAGAGCAAAGGATGTTTTATTCCTGTAGGACCATGATAGTTTAGGCATAGTAAGTAAATTTTCTCTGCAAAATGCAATGGAATTTAGAAAAACTTTTGTCTGCTCTAATGTCTGGAGCTGCCTGCTCACTGCTAGCTCATGAAAGAAGCTTAAGCCCCACAGAGAGTAGGGAACTACTTAAAAAAGACTGCTATGTCTGTTCGTATCTATTTTCATATAAATTCTGGACAACTTAGATGCTTACCTAAATAAAGTTCAACAAGGAACCCTACAAAGCAGGGAAGCATTTCAATTTCACAGCTTGAGGAATGGATACTTTCCGAGGTGAAATTATTTGCCAAAGTTTACATGCATTGCAGGCCACTAATAATACCAAGACCTGAATGAAGCATCCCCAGTCCTAACCCGGAGCTGAATCCCATAGCTCAATTCATCCTTGGCCAGAACTATTGTGGATTTCTAATAGTGTGGCTGTACACAGAAGCCTCTGGGTCAGAGACTTTCCCTGAACAATCTCTCTCTGAGTGATTACAGGGTACCTGGGAAGCTGGATTTGTTACTTGGAAACACAGAAAGAGGAACATACAGCTTCATTTGCCACACTTACCACTGAGGTTGCCTACCTCTTTCATTAGTGGCACAGAATTTCCATTAAACTCCACAGGCCAAAACCTTGCTGAACGGGGTTAAAGGTTTCTAACTTCACATCAACAAAACTTCCTGCCAGAGTGATTGTTATGTCCAACAAGGTAGGTCATTTCCCTCCTGTGCGTTTTCCTCCTCTTATCTCTGGTGACTCCAAAAGCACATAGGATTCACAGAAGCTAAAACTAAAACAACAACCTACATCCGGTCAATCAGGTCATCTCTGATCTTTCGGTCAGTCCCCTTTGACAACCACACAGTCAATAAAAATGCTCAGAGATGCCAGTAAGTTTAATTCCCTTATCCCTTTCACAGGCTTGAAGCCTGCAGAAGACCGAATGATAATTTTCAGCTTCTTAGCCAAATTTCAGCAAAGAAGGGTGCTGACAATTATAGATGACATGGCTTCCTCTGACAACTGTGTATTATTAGCATGAGTGATGTGTGCTCATCTTCCCTAGAGTCCAGAAGCTTCTGCAAGGCACACATGAAGATCAAAGACTTCTATCTAAGTCCTCTACCTCAAAATATTTACTTGCTGTCATCTGGAGAGATAGAGAGAAGTCATGGCCTCAACATCTGACAACTCACTTGTGATGCTACAAATGTGTCCCATTTGCCATTAATGTCACCAGTGTTATAAATAGGATATCGCAATGCCTACAGAAAAGTAGTTTCCTGGCAGAGAAAGCTACATCAAATTCAACCTGGGTAAGGCAAAAGAAATACAGCCGAGAAGGAGGGATCACTAGGTAAATGGCCCCCATGGAAATATACGTACACAGCACAAGCCCTGAAGATCAATAGACACAAAGAGGTTTTTTTTGCTTCGCATAAGACCTCCAATCCTTAAGCCCAGATATATGTGCTTAGTTTTGATTCCCAGGTTTTGTTATTGCTTAATGCCATACAGTCCATCATGATTAATTCACTTCAGCTGCATAAGCCTGAAGAAAACATTTCATCATCTTGTTTAGCAATATAATTATAAAATTATGCAACTGCAATATCATTGTTAAAGAAAGCCAGGAATCACTGAGGGAACAGAACAGCTCCACAGCAGTTTAGGACAACATTTTGAGACAAATAAAGAATATTACAGATAAAAAAGAATAATAAAAGAACATTAAAGAATGTGTTACAAATATCAGCCATATGGCCCATGAGTGAAAGCTGTCTTTTAGAGAGCTGCTTGTCTTCTCTCTTTTAAAGCTCTCTCTAAGCTTCTCATAAACAAGACTTACTGTATAGCACAAGCACTAGTATAGCAGTGACAGCACAAGCTAAGGGACAATTCTGAAACAGTGTTTATTTACAGTCGTGTATGCTGCTGCAAAGAATTCCAGACAAATTCTAGTATTTAAAAAGTTTGCACCAGCTCCACAAAAACATTTAGATATTTCACTCCCATTAAAATCCCAAAAGAAATCAACAGGAGTTCAGCACTTGTTCCCAATCACTGCATCTGAGCAGCAGTCCTCACAGTGAAATTGGTAATGAACAGTGAAGCCAGCTGCCACAGCATCCAGATGACAAAGTTTAAGTCCAGTTGATTTGGAAATTCCTAATTTTATGCCTTAAACAGTAGTCCCGGTTTTATTTAAATGCTATATTGTTAATCTCTTTTCTAGACTGCTTGGTACATGATCTGACACGCATTGAACATGAGGTGAAAACCACAAGTCAGACTCTTAAACTGCACTGCTGCATGCAGTATTTTAATTTTATATATAAAATCAGCATCATAAACTGAATTAATCTTTTATACACCTCCACTGACCTTAATGAAAGAGTCAAGAGTTAAACATGACCTTTTGGATCTGGACATCTGGATTTTTTACTGATTCCTGATAGAAATTTTACTCTGGTCTTTCCCCATCCCAGGAAAAGCAGTGATATTTCAGGATGTTTATTTGAAGGCATGTTGAATTCATATTCCCACAGTTAATTCCCAGATTGTATAGCTAATTTTTTTTAACCGCTCATGGAATGGAAGTCAACCTGTCTATTACTCCCAGAACGTTTTGCAGCACTTTGATTTCTGGACTTTTGCCAAAGTGCGGTATTGTTCAGGTCCTTTGTCTTGCCATTAATGTTCTTACTGTTACGGTTTTGTCTGCTGGATCAATGAGATTAGATTTCATTAGCACAGAAAACTGAAAAAAAATACAAGTTATTAGATAATCATTAAAGCACATCTGTTGCATTTTTCAGAGTGCCAAAGTCTGAATTCCATTGAACTGGTGACATGGCACTTGACCAGCGCTTAGTTCAGCTATGGTCAATGAGCTGCAAAAGGATTAAAATATTAGCAGCTAGTTGATTCAGCCTAATCCCTGGCAGTTTTGTTTAGATTGAAAAGAAAGGTGCCTAGAGCAAAAGAGAATGAAACAATTGCAGTAAGAAAATGCTAACATTTTTGAGGCCATTCCACAAGTTGTGCTATAGTGGTGCTCCATTCTGGTGTTATGCCAAGGCATCAGTTCCTCATGTACTCCAAATACACTTCCATGTACTTCCACCCTGAGTCTGTTCAAAAGTCCCTGAGAACTTCTCAGCCTGAAAGTCTGGCTGTTAGAGAATGGAAACAGGTATTTACTCCATCATCCATACACCCAAAGTGAACAGCCTGGACTGTGAACGAGTATCGTGTCTCAGACACTGGCTTCTTTTCTCTTTTCAGAAACTCTTCTGAAACATCCTGTGGCAAATATTTTAAATCATAGACCTTTTTTTATGTATAATTTTAGTTTATTTTTTAAAGAAAATTTTAATGTGTTTTGTATATCTTTGCAAAGTACTGGAAATCACGTTTTTACAGATAAAAGCTAGGTTTTCCAAAGAAGCCTTCATGGAAGGAAGCACTCAGTTCCCATCAGATGTCACTTGTGATTTAAACTTAAAGTCTTATCATATAAGCACTGCACATGTGTAATCAGGTAGCTGCCTATCACTAATTTGACAAAATTATTTAAGAATTTACAGAGGAAGAAAAGGAAAAACCTTTGATCGTAAAAAAATCACCATACGTTAGACCACAAACATTTAGGAAGATTTACTTTCCTTAGTAATGGGTTGGATTAGCGAAATCACTGTTGCTTTGGTGTGACTGTCATCAGCTAATTTAAGACGTGAGATATTTTGTGATTTAATATAGGATTCCTGACTTGCTTATTAAAGATTCAAGTTAGTCAAGTTGTACACAGGGTGAAAAAGAAATTCTTGGATGATTTTCTGCCATCCCTGACCACAGCAAAAAAACACAGTCATACTATCTAGCAATGTAGACATCCACAGGTGCTAAGGACCCAATCTATAATCCACTGAAGACATTCAGCATTTTCTTGAGCTGCTGAATGTAACTGTGTACAAGAAAGCTGAGAGTACGGCTGGAACTGCATTTCACCCCCCTGCCCCTGCCATGGCTGGGTTGGTCAGGTAAAGGTTGCATTTCTCTAGAAGGCTTTTTCCAAGTAGAAACTTAAAACTTCCTTTTTTAGTGATGTAGGTGTGTGAGGGACAAGATGGATTTCTGCTTTGTTCATTTAGCTGGTATTCCTCAAAGTGCATTTTTTTACATCAGAAATACCTGTAAACCCAAACCAGACTGATGTTCTTTAGAAGCTCCACTACCTGGAGTGGTTAAACTATTACTCTATAGAGTTTGAAATTTTTTGCTCGCTGTTAATTGTTACATTTCAAGCAAATTTGGAGAAATGAAAATTCCATTGCACTGGGTTTGATACTGATTTTACAAAATGCAAGACATATATCAAGGGGAGAGAGAGGTTAAGAGGTATGTCAAGTTTAGCTAAACATGTGAGTATATATTTAAAAGTGATAAATTTTTTATTTTTAATAAAATAATTGTCTTAGGTGTCCTTTTCATGACTATTTCCAGTACTGCTGCTATACTCCCATATAACTATTACTGTTCTTGCACTCATTAATCCCAATAAATGGTTGCTCACGCGATTTCTCTGTATTGTACTCCTGGAATACGCCCTCTCACATATTACTCACCTGGCATATCAGTAATAAACAAGATAATTATGATAACCCATCAAACCTGTAACAGGTGGTGAAAGGCAAAAGGGAGATAAACCCTACAATTAGAAGTTTATAATTGATGAATTGTTATTTCATCAATGATTTTGTTTTTAATAAATTTCTTTTCTTTCTATTACTGACTTATCTGTTTGAATTCCTCTTTTAATGAGCAGGAAGTTAGCAATATGACTTTGCTACTTCTTAACAGGGAAAAAAAAAGCATGCCTAAGAAACCACAGTGACTGAGTAACTCATGTTCCAGCTAAAGCAATTAAGGAATAACAACCATCTAACTCTGAACTCCTTACCTACATAAAAGGTCACCTTTTTGTTTACTTTTCTTAGAGTAGGCTCTACCTTGTTTCCAGTCTTGCAGCATTCAGGGAATGCATCTACTATATATCTTGCTGCATGTCTTTAATAACACTTGTGCAGCAACAGTACTTAAAAGCTCACAAAATTCTGCTGCACATCTTTAAGTGTTTTGTGCTGTTTGGGCTACGGTCTTATGCTCAAAAAATAGTCATTGTTTAAATTTGATTGGTATAATATTTCCAGTTTAACTAACGGGTGGACTTGAAGGTCCGTACTTGAGGCGCATGCATGAGGCCCATGTTCCTCTTGTGTTATAAGCTGGTCTTAGAAGTCAGTATATGCATCTGAAGAGTCTGTATTGCTGAATTCAGCTTGTCAGCAGCAGCTACAAATTCATCTGGGGAAACCTGACTTTTCTGCATTCCAGAACAGAATGAAAATCAAGAAATTCTGATTAATTGGCTGCAAGGGCTTTTTGTAAAGAAATTGAGTATTTCTCAGCCTTTTGAAAAGAAGGAAGAGATATCCATCATCATATACATAGGATTGGGACAAACATCCTGGATGCAAGAAGCCTAGCTTTAGCCTTTATGCGTGCCTACAAGGGATCAGCCCCACATCTCTGACTTTCATGTAAGATACCCTAGCTACCCAGACCAAAGGGTGAAGAAGCTGTGCCATCATTCAGGAACGAATTAAAAATTCACAAGGTGAGAACTGGCGTCTCCTGCTGTCAAATAATGATTCAGAAACACATCTAGAGCGTGAGAAATGCGGATTCTGATGTACATCCACCAGTGGTCAGACTATTTTACACGGTATCTGGTTAATGCAAAACAGGCAAAGGAAGAGACAGGTTTCAGGGGTCTCCTTTTCTGTCTGCTTACTAGAGAAAGCAACCATACAAATGCAGTTTACCTTGCTTGGCAATTCTTGAGGTCTCTTCTGAAGAATAGAACAATGTTAGTAGAAAAGAGAGAGCATATAGAACAAACTACAGGGGTTAGGGCAACCCCTCAGACGGGGAAAAAACTCTAATCCAGGTCTTCCATTCACTTAACCATCGCTCTAACACTTCATTTCTGTATGAAAATGTCCCTGCTGCTACAGTGAGAATGGTCCTGCCACAGCCTTTGTCACTGATCCTCAGCCTCTTTGCACATGTTTAATACAGCAGTGAAATGTAAATCTTCTGTGAGGCTGCTGACCATGTGACGAATGCTTGTTAGAGCTATAAAATGGGATTGGGGCCAAAGTGTGATGCGATCTGGCAACTGTAGCCAGCAGGACAGTGCCCTATGGAACATTTGATTCTCAGTGCAGGTTAGAGAAGCTGTAAGTCTGTTTTCACTTGCAATGAGAGCCCATTTGTTCTCTCTCTTCCCATGCATCTCTCACCTCTTCCTAGATCATGATATATTAAGAAGGCAAAATCCCAATTGTTCCTAGTGGGTTTGTAATATATTTGCAGATCCCGGCATTTCTTACAAGGGACTTTATTGGAACACGTTCCTGGTTTTGAACAATCCTAACTTTGAACATTTAAGCCAGATTTTCCATTTTAGAAATAAAAACAAGACTAACTCCTTCAGAGGTGACAAAGGTCTATTTCATGCCTTGTATATGGATTTGTGGTAGAATCTCAGTCTTAAAAGCAAACAAACAAAAAATAGCAGACTATCAGTTTGTGTTTACACCTGAGTCACTCCACCTGCATTATTAACTGGGCACATTGTGTCATATAAATAAATTCTAATTGTTAATCAAACAGTTCCATGTTTTAAAGTTCAACCAAGTAGTCCTCCTTGTTCCCCAAAGGCCAGAACTACTTGTAACTTTGAGGTCACTTCAGTTTCCCTAAGAAACTTGCAGTTCCTGTGACTCATAACACCACCTTCCAGACAATTATGACCTAAATGTGACTAAAATGCTTTTAATCTGTGCATTGGCCTGTGTACACTGGTAATATACTCATACACTTGCCTGCTGCGGTCGCAGTCTAACACCAGTTCCATCCAGTGATGTTATTTACAATCTTATGATTAAGTAATTCTTAGTGTCAGTGAATAAATACCTGTCAAGGTCTAGAATAAATTCCTCTGTTGTTTTAGGCCCGAGGAATATTTTCAGCACAAAGATTGGAAATAATAAAATAATGATTCATTTCTGGTATTTTAGAAGAGCAGCAGTCTGATGCTCTTTCAGCTAAACTCTGTGTCTTAGTGTGTGATTTTATTCCCATCAGCAAAGAGCATGATGGCATCTACTTACTTCAGGCATTGGGGAAGTACTTTGGAGAAAAATATGGCTTATTTTAGCCATTTGGGAAATACCATCATGTTTCTAACAACAACAACAACAAAAAAGAATTATATGGCTGACTGATATAAGACACATTCAACATACTTCAGAGAACCAAGAGGAGGAACAGCTTAAGGTGTGAATCATTTTTGACAAAAGCACTACGTGTCAACATTGCACCACCTAAGAAGTTGAGTCTACTTTCACAAGTACATTTTTATGCAGTAGATTATTGCATCAGTTATTCCATCCTTCAGATGGTAGAGTAACACCTTTCCCAGAAATCCAGATTGAACCAGCCAATTTGCTCTTTACCCTTCTGAAACATTTCCATGTACTTGGGAAACCACTGTTGAAGAAAGATGTGTAACTAGCGAGAGCTATCATAGCTCAACATATTCTTCACTTCTTCTGCATTACGTGTTGTATACACCCTGAGATCACATGCTGACTCATGGAGATTGGTATGGAGCTGATTAGGAGCATAGCCACTGCACTTTCCTCCAGCAGATAGCTAGATTTTGATCAGTCAGGGAAGACAGTATGTAGAAATGGACATCAGGGAGACCTTGCAGTCTTTTTTCCCTCATTTGAACAGTTGTTATTGTGATAATCTGAGCACTCTTACCAAGAATGATGAAGTGCCAGTTCACGTGCTCATAGACTTCAACACACTTTGTCAAATACAGTAAGCCTTATTCTTAATATACAAAGTATTAGTGCTTGTGAGGCTCAACAGTTCTTTCCCAGACTAGATGTCAAAGCATTAGTGTTCAATGACCTACAGAGGTCTGTAATTGCAACCTGGTGATTTTTTCTTGCTACCTTAAGTATCAAAGAAATATGCAAAAGCCTGGTGCAGGAAAATATATGAGCATCCTATTTCCTAAGTTACAGCAAGCTGCTTTTTTTATCAATCACCTACAATAAAAACAAAATCAGAAGCATACCTTTGGTTTTATATGTAGAATAACAATGAAAGACAACAAATATGTTGACCTTCATTTTCAGAAAGAAATAATAGTTTTGGAAACTTCAGTTTTCAGGTGACTGAATTTAAGAAATCATGGACATGACCTTGACAGATGTTGAACGTATGTGCTGCCAGGCTTCTCAGTAGTAAAGAATTAGCCAAATAAAAATGATGGGCTGCTATTTTTAAACATGTGTTGTTATATAAAAAAAAAATTGTTTCAATCATATAATAAAATCAGTGTTTGTATATTTAGGACTTGAAACTGAATGGGAATAAGGTTATTCATGGTTTGGCCAGAAGTTACTGTATTTTTTCCTGATGTAAAATCTTTTCCTCTTGGCAACATTCAGATTATTGTAGGCCTAACATTTACGGCAAAGGGTTATGTTTATTGCTTAGGATAAATAGCATACTTCAGATAAAGACATGTAATTCTTTTAATTTTAATACCTTTGGATGAGGACCAGGAATTAATTATGTTAACCTTAAGTCTAACTTTGACAGTTTCCAAGAAAACTTGATTGAGAACTTTGCAAAATTCCATAAAATACATCCTTCTTCTCATCATCCTTTTATTGTCAATAAATAAACTTGGCAAATATCAAGAACTCTGAAAGGTTTTCTTTACAGGTATTTGAAAGGAATTTTTTATATAAAAACCCCTGTAGAATTCTTTTCTTATCTCAAAAGCAATCAAGAGGAACTAATTAATGGAGTAACTTCAGAGTATTTATTGCTCACTGGGAGATACTGTACCAGACAGTCCATGGCTCCTAAAATAATTATCAAGCTTTTATTATCTTATTACTACTACTTGCACTGGTAAACCGATCATGTGATTTAAGAAAAAACTCATGGAGTAAGACAGAAAAGATTGGACAATGTTAGAAGTATGTGTAACCTAGGTTGAAGTCTTGTTCCATTTAGGTCAAAGACAAAAGATCCTGCTGATTTCAGTAGTCTTAGTCAGGCCTTAGAAATATTGTGCCAAAGTTACTCTGCCTGATAAAGCTTCAGGTTTATTTTTAGTCATACTGTGGTACCAGTAATTAGAGCAAGGCACTAATAAGTTCTTGTTCTGATACTCTCAACTCCATTCCCAACAGCACATGCTTGCCTCGGCAAACAGCGTAACTTCAGAAAGTCTGTTCTCAGAAAATGCATCTTATTTCTTCAGCATGATCTTCCACAGAGGTGGCACTGTCTTATTGCTGTACAGCTGTCCTGAGCTGCAGTTTCAGCTTTATGGCATTTCATCAGTGAGATATTGGGCATAAGTATTAACCACCTTCTGCCTCAGTAATTCAGATATGGAGACTAGTGATTTATGTTAAATAAGGCAACACAATGAGGATTGAGACATTAATATATTCATTTAAACTTAATGTAGCTACTGTTCATTTCTTGTTGGTGGAAGCAGATGGTTCTTTATAGCTTCCTGTTTTTCTAACAGCAGCACTTACGAGCTTATCAATGAAACCAACCCAGAGGAGGGGAAAAGTCACCACCTCAAGTTCTAAATAGCTTTTTTCTAACATCCGGATTTCTGAGTATGTATGAAAAATTGAATTTCTCTCATCAACGCATTTACTTACCACAAGATGGCACTGTTTTTTATGTCTTTATTTCAGCTAGCACTGTCCACAGTCCTCGTGTTTCATCAGGTTCTCTGAAGAGAAAATAATCAAATCTCAACAACATTTAGCACATGTTTATTTCGTATACCTGTTTATTTTACCCATCTGCTGTCTTTATACCAGATTTGAAAAATGCTGGTTTGTGGCTTGCAGTGTTTATCGATTGTAGACATTATTTTCCTTTCAGACTGTAAAATGTTTCACAGCCTACCACTTCACTTTTGAATTTTCAGACTCTGACTTACTTTGGATCCACGAAATGAAAAAAAAAAGTTTCAGATGTGAGACTAATCCAGATATTCTCCCCAATTCAGGAGCCTTGGTAAAAATTTGGATGGACAGGGTTTGAGTTTCCAATTCATAGAGAAATCAGATGGCACAAAAATTTCTAGACAGCATTTTATACACTTCTACTATAAAAATGCCTCTTTTATTGTATATCAGGCTGTAGCTTATAATACATAAACCTATAAATATAACATTGTTGAGTAGATACTAATAAAAGTTCCCATAATAGACTGGTACTGCCTGCAAGGACAGGGGGATTTACAGATATCCATATTCATGTAAATGAAGACATCTTCATTAGCTGAAATAGGAAAAGGTGATAACTGATTTTTATCTTAAGATGTATTCAAAATGTTGCCAGTTGCTCTATTTATCTGGATTCATCAAGATGCTGTTATGCATAGGGTGCTTGCAAATAAGGGTGTTATACCAGGACACGATTTCTGCAGAATTCAGACCCCTCCTTCTATAGTATCCCCAGAAAGTATCTAGTGTTTGCTTTCCCTCTTGTGAAAGAACATCTGTTGTGAGCGGTATGAGCTATCTTCTGGGTCTGACCCACCTCTCGTTACTCTTTTAATAACCCAAGTCAGTATGCACAGTAAGTAGGACATGCATGGGTCTCCTTTCCACATAATGGATAGGCAGCAGTAACCTTGCATCTGCTCTTGTGTTAGTCTGTCACTCACAATCAGGGGTTACTTGATGCCTAAAATAATTCCTCCCCTGACAACTAATTCATCTGGGAAGAAAAAAGACTCCATCCAGATGGTGGGAATCTCACAGGCTTCTATTTTTTTAAATGGCAAAGTCTCTCCTTTTTTAATAGACACTCTATAAGTTATATAACATTCTTAGAGCTATCCTGTGCTATTATCAGTCTTTAAATATGTATTGGGCATTCAGAAAAGAAGTCCTTCCCTGACCTGGCAGAATACATCTCTAAAAATATGGGCTGCTAAAATCTTTTACAAAATTGAGTCCTAACACCAAATACTTTATTTTTCTCTAGATGTAAAAAATAAGGACAGAGAAGGTTAGTATGGTGGAGAAGGGAATGAGACAAACATTTTAAACTCTATGCAGTGTTGATTTGCTGAGGTTGTTGGCAAGTGTCACCATCTGTGGACTGCTTGGTGGCCCACACACCAAGAATTAGTGATTTTAGTCCAGTCTTTAGGCTACCACTCATGGAAATGCAGAATGATTTGTGATTTCTAACTGAGGAAATGAAGACATAATATTTGTGAAAGGAGGCCTAATTTCCCTACCTAAAGAACCAGGCTTCAGAAATCAGTCTTTAAGAAACATCTGCTACGTCTGTTGAGCAAGCTTACGCAGTCTCACCCTGCAAGGCAGGGGGGTGCCAGTGTAATTGATTTTCTGTTGTTCTCTTGTAAAAGTCGAGGACATCAGCCAGCATGACAGTTGTAATACTATTTTTCATATATTGAGGTTTCTATTCTGGTGTGGGTCAGACTGGCATAAGAAACTCAGCTCTTCTGACTTTCAAAAAGTCAGTTTCTTCACTATGTGTTTGGAGAGAAGAGTGTGGAAAAAGATTCAAGAAAGCTCAGAGATCAAAATGCAAACATAAAGGTATTTACATTTGCCATTGAAAAGCAGTATTTGGGGACAAATTTGTATCAGCTGAATATCTGAGGCTGGAAATACTGGTAGTATCTATCAGCCTGCTGCCTTCCATGAGAACAAGCAACATACCAACAGCGATGACATAATACTTCTCTGTGTTAGCAGGAGTGCAAAATACCCTGCTTTTGCAAATAAAATAAATTGAAGTTAACACTGTGCAGGACTTGGATTTTTATTTTCAGCCAGTCTTTCAGCACCGTGCAACATTTTGCTGAAACACGCTATGGAAAGATAGAAATGGGTTTTCTAAAATCGAGTTCCAGTGGCACGCTCATGCATCCCAGGAAGGTTGTTCCCTGTTGCACTGCGGGGCTAACTCTGCCCAGGCCCACAGCGTGTCCCAGCCTGCGGGACCAAGAGCCATCCTGGAAGACATGCCCAGGCCCCAGGAGCTCGTGTGGCTTTTTGCCTTGCTGTGATCTCCAGTGTGAACGCCGGGCACCTCTGAGCTGTCACTGTACTGGAACAGCTCCGGGCCTGCCTTACTCACAGTCACCAGGTATCCCTTAAAGCTGTCTCAGGAGCAACCGGGTGCAGCGATAGACTAATAAAAATCAACTCTCTCACAGTAAAATTACTTACCAGGCTAATGACACCATCCTTAGCTCTTCAGGAAGCTGCACAGCTCCTGTTCCATGGGTGACAACCTGAGGGGTTTTGAGAGCATGGCTCCCTGTTTGCTGCCTGCTCCTTGGTGATAATGGCTGCTGCCAGAGCTACCTTTGCAATATAATGTAAAAACACATTGGTTTGGATGTCTCTAGCAAGGTACTGGCAGCAGAAGCTGCAGGGCACCTCTCTGAGGAGAGGCTAGGGCTGCCGTGTGCAGGACATGGCTGGTTCCAGCCGGTTCCAGCTAGTTCCAATGGCCCCACAGCCAGGCACAGCCAAGCCCCTCAGCCAGGCTGGCAGTGCCTCCGGGAAAGACTGTTTAAGAAAGGGCAAAAAAATGCTGGACAGACAGAGCAGGAGGGGAAAAAAAAGGAGAAGCAGCCCTGCGAGCATCCAGGTCAGAGAAGGAGGAGGAGGAGGAGGAGGAAGAGGTGCTCCAGGCACCCGAGCAGGGATTCCCCTGCAGCCTGCTGAGAGATGCGTGAGGAGGAAGAAGCGGGAAGAGGAGCTGTTACGGACTGACCACAGGCCCCATTCCCCAGCAGTCATCAGGAGCGAAGGAGTGGAGCTGAGCCTTGGAAAGGGTAGGCAATTTCCCTGTCTTCATCTCAGTCTATGAGCTTTTCCATCCCATTTTCTCCCCCTGCCTTCTGTCCCAGGGGAGGGAGAGTGGGAGAGCAGCTTGGGTATGTGGCTGGCTGCTGGCCTGGGTGAACCCACCACACATGTACACATAATAGAGCCTCTTGCTCTGAAGAACTTCCCTGAAAACAAGATAATGAGGTTGACAAAAGGGAAAGATGTTTAATTTTAGAAATAATTTAGGAGCAGAGGCACAGAAGCATTGCATATTTGGTAGTGTTACACAAGGCATCTGCCAAGGGAGGCTCAGCTCATCGCTCTGGTGTTGGGGGATGGCACTTCAGGCTCCTGACCACCTTTCTTCCCATATCAGGACTGAAGAATTTAATGAGAAGTGCTGTTTTCCTGTATTTTCACTAGCTAGCTGGCACTTTATACTCCAAGCTGTCTCAAGAAACATGCATTGAGTTTGGCCTGAAAACATGCTGTGGTATTTCCATCTGTCAGTAACAGATTAAAAAAAGATTTTGTGGATTCTTTATAAACAACCCTAAACCTTCACCTATGCTATTTATATCTAAACTGAAGAAACTCTAGTGATTGATGGCTGGACTCCTATGCCAAATTCTTGCCAATAGACTGACAAAACAAATTCAGTGAGAACTGCGCACCACTGAAGGGATCAAGAGCAAGACTGAATTCCCAGTCTTCATTGTCTGTTCTTAAACCCCACTTAAAACCCACTCCAAAATAAGGGTTTGAAATCTGTTTTCTACTGACTCATGACCTCTGGGAATGAATATTCATTTTGCAAGAAGGTTACTAAGTCTGTATTAAGCACTAATTTAGTCATTTTTACAGATTGCTTTTTTGATTCAAATATTTTTCTTCAGTTTTTTGGCCAGCAAGCATAGGAATAGCAAGTAACATTTATCTATGGTTACCAGACATCTATTTATTGCTAAACAAGGGGACTAAGTTTTTAAAAGGAAGCAAGAAAATGGTGAAATGGTGATTTCCTAATAAGAAAGAAGAAATTTTAATTCCAAGGGGTTTTTTGTGCTTTTTTTTGGCTTGGTTTTGGTTTTGGTTTTATTTCGCAAAATATCATGATGATCGACAAAAAGGTGCTGCACAGAAGTCATAAGCAAATGCATGTATCTCTAATAAACAGGCCTTATAAGTAAAGTAGGGTTACTTGGGCAGACACAAAATAGAAAGCAAAATTCCATACCAGCATAGGAAAGGTGAATAACTTAAATAGTGGAACATTCCCTGATGCTGTCCCATACATGGCAATACTGAACTGAACAATTGTATGGTGTACTTCCTATGATAATGAACATTTTGAAACTGGAAATTAAAGACGATTTGAATTAATTGACCCTCTGCGTTGATACCATTACACACTTAGGTTTTCAGAAAGTTAATTTAAATGAAGCACCTGAACACAAGAAGCTATGAAATATTTATCCATGGGCAAAGCTAGGAGTAGAATTATCACACACATTTCTAGCACAGCTGTTTTTATTTCATTAGTTGGGAAGTGTAATTTACCAACATAAATAAAAAATATTTCTGATTAAATGGGTTGAACAAATAAAATTATAAAACCGGTATCGTTCGCTTTAAACCACTGTTCAGTTCAAGTAGATTTCCCACCAAACAAATGAGGAAAATGAAATCAGGAACAGAGGAAAGCAAGTTTTCTTCTAAGCTTTCCAACTTTCTTTCACCATTTTGGAGTTTTGTTTAGAAGGCAATGCTGAGAACTCTGTAAATATGTGTTCAGTTTTTCACAAATTTTTGCCCTTTAAAGTAAGCACTTTCCCCTTCTTTCTTATACTTCATCATTTTCCAACAAGGAAAACAGAGGGAGAGAAAAGGAGAAATAGGATCTTAAAAATAATTTTAAAATAATTAATAAAAATATTATAATTTATATTATGCAATTTTTAAAATAAAAAGTTTAAAATTATGTTTAACTTGGAACCTTGTTTCAAAACGTATTTTATCTTGGTTTAAGATTTGTAGGCAAATTTCCAGGAGAAATCACATTTTTCCTCTGCTTCTAATTGGGAAAATTTTGAATTTGCAAGTCCCAGTGGGTTTCTGCATGTGAAATTGTATAAGAAAAGCATGATTGTTCCTCAACAATGTGGAGATCCCTTCCTGCCCTAATCACTGTGGCAAAATGTGTCATTTTTTTCCAAGTAATATACGTGAACGAATGCTGATTATCATTGGTAATTTCACATTATATTTTTACCATCCCTTCTGCTCTGAGTTCTAGGCATGAGTAACCACATTGATATGAATGTGAATATAGAGAGGAGAACTCAAACCTCAACTCTCTGGGCAATCATCTATGCCCCAAAGACCAGGAGCAGTCCTGGTTTTAAAGCCTCAGTGGTCCCAGAAAAACAGTGCCTGACTGACATCTTGAAATTACTAACAGTGAATCAATAACTTAATGCTTGAAGGTTTTTTTAAGTGCTTAAAATTGACGAATTTCCTGTACTAGATGCTTGATCCTAGGGATGTTCTAAACAACATCAGTCTTGAACTCTTCCAGCTTGGGAGGGGGAAGGAAAGGGAAGGATATAGAATTCTTGGGATTGTCCTGGACTTTGATAAAAATAAGATAAATGGGTCTGATCTTTTTGAATCTCCATAGCCAGGCTCTCTAATCAGTGTCCAGCAGCATGATATTTTGTCAGCTTCTCTGGCAACAATGAATTAATTCTGCTGACCTTTTAAACAAAAGCCAAAACATTGAACTGGTTGCTGGGTGAGCTTCTTTAAACAGAGTTTGTTGCACTATTAAACCTTTTCGTTTACATCTATTTGGTTAGTCTAGTACAATGACTAGTAGATTTTTAGTACAATGACTAGTAGATTTTAACTTCAGAAACTCCTCAGGGTCTGGGAAGGCAAGGAAATTTGTCTTCCCCTCTGAAT
Organism: Elanus axillaris; assembly: GCA_026212715.1. Classification (NCBI taxonomy): domain Eukaryota; kingdom Metazoa; phylum Chordata; class Aves; order Accipitriformes; family Accipitridae; genus Elanus; species Elanus axillaris. The sequence goes on along the minus strand of JANZLQ010000022.1, from coordinate 26,400,485 downwards.
TCATGAATAAAGTCAGACTGTGAGAGAGAGTTCATAGTAAATCTGAAATTCTGATCTGTTGTGATCAAAAGCCAATCAATTAAGTTTAATACAGATAACATATTTCTTTATCTAAGAAATCTGTCAATGGCCTATGTTGGTAAAATCATGTCTTGTTCTTATGTGTATTTAGGGTAGCATTATTTTGGTAAAATACTGTTTTGTATGTTTAGTTTAGTTTTAAATTCTCATTGAAATGCAGCTTGATAATCTCAGTAATGCATGATTCATACACACGAGGCAATGCAAACTCTGAAATAAGTATGAAGAGACACAGGGAAACTTTCTGGTAAACCAAATGGAGAAGGAGACTTTGTCACTTATTGAAGAAATAGCCTAATTTTAATGGGAAAATGATTAAGAGCAAACACCAAGAAAGATCAGAGCCAGTCATGTAAATCAACACATCTTGCTTGTTAATTTAAAAGCTGATTAAAATCAGCTACTTTTATCAGTCCTCCCCCCCATCCTATTTGAGTGTACTATCAATTAGGACACCCTGTATGCTTATAAAGGAGACTGAAGGGTATTTGTAAAGATCTTGTATTATTTTAGCTGTATTCTTGTCTGTAAGACTTTTGAAGATTTCTAATATTCAAATTACAAAGTGATTTTTTTTTACAATATCTGTTTCCAGAAGTGCTTTACTTTTATACTGATATAAATTATTATTATTACTAGGTTGATTTCTCTACACACTTTCTGTAAACATCTTCTAAACTAACTAGAGTAGAGACAAGGAAAGGTAAGGCCAATGCATCAGATTCTTTCATGTAAGAGTTTTCCAGGCAGGATGAAAATAGCTGTTATGACTTGATTTATTTTTTATTTTGGCAGTAGCCCTGTAAGTGAGCCTTTGTGTTAGGAAGCCTGTATGGAACTGCCCTACATACCATTTGTCGCATCAAAGACCTTCTGTTTACAGCTATCTCATGGCACCTTGTGGCTACAAGGTTTGCAGTTCTCACATTTGCTGAATGTCAATGAACTATAAAATAATTAGCAAAGAATCAGGTCATTTAACCTGAATCAATTTATGACACTGTGTTTTCTCAGTGCTGGCTCCATCACCTATGTCAGCACTATGCAGGCAGTCCCATTTGTACCACCTTAAAATGGAATTGATCATACATTAGTTAGCAGTTATTCACACGTTGCCCTGTGGAATAATTTCACAAAGAGCTGTATAACTAAGAAGATGAAAAGGAGTTGAATTTCACTGCTAGTTTAATATGTGCAGCTGTTTCACCCTGACATCCCTTTGCTAAATGTCCAGGAAACTCCATGCCCTAACACATCATTAAAAAACAAAAAAGAATTCCCTATTCTCCTGAGCATCTCAGCTCCAGATAGGAGTGATAGCCTAAAATACATTGTCTGTTTTAAGTCCTATATAGCTACCACTTAAAAAAAAAAACCCTCCATAAAGCAATTCCAAAGGATATAAACTCCAAGGAATTTAAACTGCAGATTTAGCTGAATGACAACAATAATAATAATAATAATATTACTGTAATTTAGGCTAGACTAACAGAGTCTGAATCTAGAAGTTCAGCTGGCCAGCAGTAAAGACACACTTGCTAAGTCTGTACTGGATCATCAAAGCATGGACTTTGGTATCCTCTGAGTGAGGACTGTATTCTGCTCACCCTTCAGAACTCCTGCTGCATACTGCAAAGGCTAGGTCCAGCACTACGTTGCTGTCCCTTGGTTTAAGAATTATTAAAAACTATGCTTACTTAGCACTTAGAGATTTTGCATAATGGACTGTGTTAAAAGGGGGAAAAAGGAAAGGAGCGGGCAGAGGGAGAAACAATATGGACTTAGAGAAGCTATGTAATAAATGGGCATGCTTTTCTGCTGATTTTAACTCCAGGTGCTAACCACATGACACTATGGTCAGTTTTTTCCGAGGAGGAAGAGGACCTTGTTAGCTAAGTGTCTTTGTGCAAGAATATGCAGGATGTGTAGCAATTCCCTGCAAAACCGGGGAGATAAAACAATGCTTAATGACGATGAAAGTGTCATCAGCCTGAACTGACATTGGTGTTGCTGTGCAAATGCAAAGTAAAATTTTTTCCTCTGCCTTCTTCACAGGAAATTCTCAACACCCCAAAAAGACATAAGCCAGCTCATGGCCTCTGCCTTAGAATTAGCAGTGCTGACACTGCATTATTACTGGTAAAGTGTTAGACTTGTAATCCTGAAAGCACTGATCATAGCACAGTATTTCTTTGGTGTTCAGAGTATAAAATGACTTGGCAGTTTTTATTCAGATAAAGCTTTTAACTTATATGTGAGAGAGGGGACAGGGGAGATTGCCTTGTTAGAGAGTGTTAAGTTCACCTCTGCATTTCAGACATGGGCCTGAAGGCCATGCCATCCTTTATGTGCACAGATATATGTTTAAGTGGGAAGTTAGGCTCTGCGCTTTAATCATGACTGAAATGCTGACCCAATCATGACCCAATTGCATACATGAAGGAGCTGTTGCTGCTACTCAGCCATTAATTCTGGCTAAGCCATTTTAATAAGAGGAAGAAGTCTTAACCACCCTTTTAGGTTTGTTAAGATTCCACCCTAAGTACTAGTTTGTTTCTAATTTTCCTAAAAGAAGCTATCTTCTTTCTTCTATTAGCTAACTAATCTATGTCTACTTGTTCTGCTAAGAAACGCATTTCAGTTCCTTTATGTTTAGGCTGCAAAATACCGTTTGGAAGTTTCATTCTGAGAAAAATGAAGTTTCTCAAGTTACTGCTGAAGATGCAATAACCAAATGTCTCGAACTTTCAGACTTCTAGTCAATCAAGATGCATTTTCAAGATAACAGAAAGCTCGAGCCTATCTTGGTCATTTTATTATAGGATTTTCATGCTAGTGGTTCACACTTGAATTCTTGTCCTGTTCTGCTTAAAAGAGGTGCTGCTTCAGATCTGATGCTGCATCTTTAGCCCTTCTTAAACATGTGCCTATTAAACATACCCCTGCTAAGAGTACTTATTTCAGTACCTACCAGAGGGGTAGATGAATGAGACAATCTGCACTCTCCAGCTTCTGAAGCCAGGCCCTCGTCCTATCTCGTGTAGACCTTGTGGCTGGCAGAGGTCTTAGAAAGGACCTGAAAGAGGAGAAGAAAGTAATCAGAACTTTCCAGGATAAATCTGAGTTGTAAAATACCATAAAGCAATATTTCAGCTAGCCAGTTAATCCAAGAAAATCAAGCCTTAAAAAGCAATGCTTCTAATAATAGCAACACAAAAATCAGCTGGCTTGGGCTTTCTCCTGGAAGCATTGGCCTGAGACAGAGCCCAGTTCTTGTCCTGGTGTAAGTCAGGAGGAATTCTGCTAAAACTGGGCCAAAGCAGAACTAGTGCAAGCAAGGTCAGAATCATTACTGGTTTCCCAGTGCAAACCCTTATATTATAGATCAGGTTGACAGGTTGTCATATGTAAGTGTTTCCTGTAAGCACAAGTTGGCCAGTTTCTGAGCTGGTGCTGAAGGGTATAAGGTTATAATAGTTAACATACCCTTGAATGGCAGAGCGCCATGGGTCATTGGTAAAATGGAAGGCTTAGCAATGGATCAAATTGTATCTGCCAAGTATATTTATCTTTCTGCTTGCTAAGTGTTAAAGAGTCCTGGTGACACTGATAAGGGAACTGTTACTTATATTTGCAAAGCCTAAATACATCAGGTCATGACCCCGATTGGATAAGTGGTAGCTAAACCCTTATGGCTTTCTAACAATAGAAAAAAATTACAGCACTGGTAATTGGGCACCAGCTATGGAGGAAAATGTGAATGGCCATAAGTAAAAAGGCGGATTATGACTTTCTGACTCCTTGGCATGCTTTAGTGAGTATATGGACCATGCCACTTTAGTCTGATCTTCACAAAGGAATTGTCTTTGAACAAGCCGAGACTGACAGCTTTTTTCTGACTCTGTGTGAGGTTAAAGTCTGGGACCCGGCACTCATGTCACTGGTGCATGACAAAAAGTAGAGAAGTAACACTTTAGAAACACAGTAGGCCTTCTGCTGCTTCCTTTGTTGCCTGGACAGTCCAGTGTTCTTTCGTATCACAAAAATACAATAAAGGTGCTAGCCATCGATTTGGTCAAGGATGAAGCTGGCATAACAGACCTGCAATGGTGCAGAACTAATCTGCAGCCAGGCCTTTCCTGTGTGATAAGCCCACACCCAAGTAACCTAATCTGCAATGGGAAATCACACACACAAAAAAAGTGCCCAGCATTTAGTGATGGCCTGAATTTTTTCACAGTCATTTGAAGGTTTCCATTGGGGTCCTCTAGTCATTTGATGTGGCAATTAGCAAGAGGACTTTTGTACTCTACGGAGATGAAACAGCCCTCTTCAATAATTATTTTATGCCTTGAACAGAAACAAAAAAAGCCCAGAGAGCAGATAACATTGTTACATCAAACAGCAAATGGGTTGTGCTTGTAACTATTTATTTTCTTTCATTAAAGCAAAGTGTTACTTTTCCCATGAGAAAGACCCCTGAAATTATAAGACAAAATTTCCCCATATTGTCTCTAGACTCCCCGCATTTTTATCTAGGTTTATAACCCAGTCTGTTTGCTTTGATCCTATAGTATTTTTTAATTCTTCTTTTCTTTTAAAGCTCTATATGAAATATTAGCAACCTCAAGGGCAAAAGTGTCAACACTATCTGCAAGACCTTGTTTTTTCCATCAGAGCCAAACACCCTGAAAGATAAAGTACTATACTTCCTTAGTGTGCTTTAAAAGCTCACTTCCTCTCCATCAATAATTTTATGCAAGGTGCCTCTAAGTAGGAATAATTTCATTCCTCCATAATCAGTATAATCTGTGTTGGAAAAGCTACATATGGAATATGGTAACTGGCTTAATTCACACTGGTGGGAGACATCATGACTTCTCATGATTCCTCCAAAGTAATCACATGAAGTGGCAGTAACAGTTAACATACATCACCTCCAAAGTGTGAAGAAAGGATAAAACAGACACTTAATTTCCAGTGCAAGATCAGTCATATTTTATTATCAGTAAAATCTCCTGGAATTTCCCTCAGTTACAAGTAGGCAGTTTGCAGTTAAACACATGGAGGAACTGAGGCCTGGAAGTAGCTCTTTAACAATTACAGAGTAGATTGATGTCAGAACCTGTCAGTACCTAATTTAGCACACTATTTTGATTTTTAAGTGAGACCAATCAGACTTTGAACACTGTTAGAGGATTTTTTTGTTGTTGTTCATATCCTGCCTCTCTTTGTAGATGAGCAAAGACTTAAAGAGTAGTAGGTACAAGCAAAGATATTTGACCAAAAAAAATTAATAAAACCAGATATCTAAGTCTGTGTTTAGAAATTTCAACAGGTGACCTTTTACCTTATTCTTTAGCTTATTGAGGGATCTGTACATGAGGAGATTCCTTCACTGGCAATGCTGTTTTCTCTGCAGGAAATCAGGCTAGGTACATGTTGACTTGCCTGGGATATAATTAGAGGTGTTCTACTTCCTTTTGGATTTATTTATTATTCAGTCAGATTAAATGATGAAATTACATGATGCTTTTACATTGCAACATCCCTCTGCAAAGATGTATTGTCTTCTGCTCCTCTGTAATTAATCTGCACTCTAAAGAAAGGAGTTAGGTATAGTTATCCAGACACATATGGTCACTGCGAATTTTATCTTTTCACCCACACTGTAAAAATCCCTAACTCACCTAGGATGCTGTTATAAACATTTAGTCCTAATGAAAGAAATAATTTTTTAAAGGCAGAATGAGTGGGCCTAATTATGTTCCCACTTGTATAAACTGAGTGCAAAGGACACCAGAATCAGGTTCAAGATGCTCTTTTTTCCAGAAAGACAGAGTAAATAATTTACCAATTTCATTGACATTTGCTCTTCCAGTTGTCATTTTCATTATAAAAAATTAATTTACTTGTCCACTCCCAAGGAGTTACCTAAATACATGTGCTATGGATTGTGTTGCATAGCTCCACTCCTTTGACTGAATCATGCAATGTTTTATTTCATTAATTATGAGCTTTTCTATGGATGTTTTATGTTAGTACGAGATATACTCAAGTCAAAGAAAGGTGATGGGTTATTTGTGTTATCTGGATCTGGATGAATAATTTGCACATCATTATTTTTTCACCAAGTTCTGTCCTGCTTTTGTGTATTGATTTTATTGCCTGTGTGATTTGATGGACAGCCAGTAAATTTTTTATAAGCTGTTTATTGCTAATAGTTGAGTTCCATAATTCAAGCTGAATTGCTAGGACCTTTCTGTACCCCAGCTAGATGGCCACAATGCTTACAAGCATCTCTTTGGTGCAATAACTCACATTTAGCAATTCAGAAATCACAGCATGAGGCTATTTTCAGTATTTGCTTAAAATTCCTATCTATTTCTTCCAATGAACACTCAGAGTGATCCAAATGAACTGAAACACAGCTGATTTAGATTTGTATCAACATTCAAATAAATATTTATGGAAATGTGCTGCATGATGTGCTCAGCTTTTGTGCAGTAAAAAGTGATCCAGCTGACATATACCTGAGTCCTGGCAAGCAGCAACAGACCCAGCAGGACATATGAAGACCACACAGTGACTAACATGCAGGAACAGCTTGCTTTTTTCTTACATGGCTGATGGACGTTAGGAAATGTGCACTACCCAACAAGTACTAACCTGGGGAAACAGCAAAGAGCTTCAAATGCTTTTGTACAGAAAAAGCAGAGGAGAGAAGAGACTTAAGAATAGCAGAACAAAAATGGTAGGCTATGTCCTTGGACTTGAAAGGAAATAAATAAACCAGGATAAAGCTGGGTAAAGAGATGAGAGTTCGGAGATGGCTGATAAATAACAAGCAGAGGAAGAAAGCACATTCTGAATACAACTGCCCACCTCTCAATCATGCATTGGGAAGGTTGGTTTGAGTCCACGTCACCATTCAGAGCCTTGTTCAGTGCCTCTCTTCTTCATTCCACTCCCTGTATCTTCTCTTGCTAGGTGGTAGCATCCCAGACCTGTGCTGCCTTGTGTCTGTATATTGTATACATGTCCTATTAGCTCCTGTCACAGGATATTTTGCTTACTTGCCTTTCCTTTCCTTTCTTTTCTATTTCAGCTCTGGGGCTGACTGTTTATGCAACTATTTTTACAAGGCTATGGTAGAAAGAAAGCATTGAGGTAGCACTCATACCAAGTAGAGCACCAGAAAAGCTGTAAGAGGTGCTAGCAGAAATCAGAGTTGGACACAGCCTTCATGTCGGTTTGGAGGCAGTCAGGGCTGAGCATGATTTGCAAAAGTGGTCAAAAGGCTGAAGGATAGCGGGGTTAAATCTTTGCAGGCTCTCCCTCACCAGTAAATTGCCAACCCTAGGAGCAGCTCTTACACAAACCAAGAGATAATTATCTAAGCATGGTTTAGCAGCACCCTTTTATTAGAACTTTTCGATACACAGAGACGCAACACACCCACTTGGGAGTCAGGCAGAGTGATCTGTTCAGAATTTGCCCATACCAGAGGGATGAGCATCCAATTAGCGAGGGAAAATACTTCTCTTCATGCAGTGGCCTCACTGCACAAGTCAGTGTAAAGAACATCAGGTGTGAAGGCACTACAAACTCATGTGCATTTTGACAATCCCTGATGCTGTTTGGGGTGCCATTCCCTAAAAGAAGTAGAAAGAAAGTTACTCTCATCAGAGCTTTTGCACCTCTATATTGCCAAGGTCTAACTACAACACACAAGCTATGTGGTTTGTATGAAGGACACACCAAAGCATCCATCATTTCCTGCTACTTTGAATGCAAATGGTACTGAGTGTCTGAGTAAGAGGCCTGCAGTAGGTGAAAACACTTTGTCAGTGCTTTGTGGGAGAGCTGAGTCCCTCTCCTTTGACATGAGAATTCCCAAACATGTAGCAATAGCTGAGCTGCTGTCATGGAGAAGAGGTGCAAATACCAAATGGGATTGCTGGAAGAAGCTGTGGTACTGCACTTGATTTAAATACAATTCATATGAGCATGTAGAAAGATAAGGACACAATGTAAGCATAGGACTGAAGGTGGAAGAGAACAGCTATTACCCAAATAAGCTTCAGTCATACGGAGGGAGCAAGGACCACGAGAAAGAAGCAGCTGAGCTATGAAATGGTGTATGCTTCTCCTGAGTTTAAGAAGAAAAAACAGAGATAGGAACAAAACATAAAAGACATTGGAACACAACTTCAGGGCTCAGGAGGATCTGGAGCAACTCACTATCTCAGCTGGGACCATATCTGGGACCATGCACATCCATCTGTCCTGCTGGAACAGTTTGTATGATTGTACTAGTTAGCGTAAGTGGGAATAACAAGGCAGCCATGACCACTCAGCACATGATAGTTATCTGAATATTTATGCAGATATCTCTGGTTTCATAGTCTGTTGTTCTAAGCCCTGCATTACTTAGGCTGTTGCTACACTGGTACAAATTGTTCAAACCATTTTAATTAACCAAACAGTTAATTTAAAAGTAACTATGATTAGTCTCCATCTGCCAACAGGGAAGAAGCAAAAATATTTACTTGCTATGATCCTAAGATGACTCCCACTGAAGTGGAGGTTTGTTCCTCAGAGTGGAATGAAACCAGCTACTCACCTGAGTGTGTGCCTTGCTGGCAGCATGCTCTCTTGTCTCATTGCCTTCAATAGGATTCGGACTACAGCTTAAGTGTTTAACTGAGATATCTGTCTTTTAAAACCTTTCTATAAGGCCTTAGTTAACATGGGAAAGTTGCACTGGTTTGACCTAGGATATGAATTTAATTGATTTCTCCAAGGCTTTCAATACAGTTTCCCACAGCCTTCTCCTAGAGAAACCGATGCGTTACAGTCTAGACAAGTGGTCTGTGCAGTGGGTGGGGAACTGACTGACAGGCCACATCCAGAGAGTGGTGGTAAACAGCTCCTTATCAATCTGGTGACCTGTCACAAGCTGGGTCCCTCAGGGATAGATATTGGGCCCAATGCTGTTTAATATCTTCGTAAGTGATTTGGATGATGGGATTGAGTGTACCCTGATGAAGTTTGCTAATGCTACCAAACTGAGTGGGGAAGTGGACACTTTGGAAGAGAGAGCCACCCTACAGGAAGACCTGCATAGACTGGAAGAGTGGGCTAACAGGAACCTTACAAAGTTCAACAAGGACAAGCATAAGGTCTTGTACCTGGGAAACAATCCAGGAGTGCAGCACAGGCTGGGATCTACCCAGCTGGGGAACAGCTCTCTGGGAAGAGACTTGGTGGTCCTGGTGGACAACAAGCTCAATATGAGTGAACAGTGTGCTGCTGCCGCAAAGAAAGTGAACAGCATGCTGGGTTGCATCAACAAGGGCATCACCAGCAGAGATAAAGTCATTATCCCACTCTACTCAGTGCTTGTCAGGCCACACTTGGAATACTGTGTTCAGTTTTGGTCCCTGCTATGCAAAAAAGATGTGGATGGGCTGGAGAGGGTCCAGGGAAGGCCACAAAGATTATCAAAGGACTGGGAAGCCTGCCATATCATCAGGAAAGGCCGAGAGGACTGGGTTTGTTCAGCCTTGAGAAAAGAAGGCTTAAGGGACACCTGATCACCATGTTCCAGTATTTAAAGGATGGCTACAAAGAAGATGGAGACTCCCTTTTTACACAGAGTCACATGGAAAAGATGAGGGGTAATGGGTACAAGTTACTCCTGGGGAGATTCTAACTCAAAAAACACACAAAGTAAAACTTTTCACAATGAGAACAATCAGCCTTTGGAATAATCTCCCCAGAGAAGTGATGGGTTCCTCAACACTGGTCACTTTTAAGATTCAGTTGGACAGGGTGCTGGGCCATCTTGTCTAGACTGTGCTTTTGCCAAGAAAGGCTGGACCAGATAATCCTTGACATCCCTTCCAACCTGGTATTCTATGATTCTACGATTCTATGTAATCAGTGCAAACATTTGTGGGGATATATTAATTTTAGAGTAAGGGAGAAGCTATTAGTTTGTCTTAAATTAGTTTAGCTTTAAATTAAATTAGAAGTGGTATTAATCTACCTACCTAATTATTTAACCAAGTTTTAATAATGTTAATTTAAAAACTGACTGAAGTTAAACCAGTGCACTTTCCTGTAGACACAAGACTTTTGACCTTGTTGCTTGAATTATGCAGTCTTCATTCTTGATTAAATTGGTTCTGTAGTCATCTCACATAGTGGGTGTGGAGAGAAGCTGACAGCGGTACGTGTGTTCCCTTGACTCCCTTAGCAATAAAAGCCAGTTACTTTTGGTTGGCCTATGAAATAGATGTCTTCTTGTGTACTTCTAAAAACATGTTTGCAGTCTGCTCCAGGGGTATACATGTACATATGTTCTTTTAACTGCCAGAGATGTTGTAAAAAACATCAGAGTTTAGGAAATGACAGAGTGAGTGGGTGGCAAGAAAGGATCACATAATCCTCCAAGACAGTCTTCTGGGCAGAGACTAATTTCAGGATGTGAATAGCAGCTGTGGGTTTTCACTGCTTACAGTGCAACAAAATTCTTACAAATATTCAGGCTGGCACAGCATGACTGAGAATGTGAAGGGACTTTAATGCAGGCTCAGGATAGCAACCTCCTTAATGCTTCCTTGCCCTTCTCCTCCCCACCCTGAGCCTTTGAGGAAAGGAATGGTTGAAAAAGTCTCATTCTTCACCTAATTGCCTTGTACAGCACAATTTTTGTAATGGTGACACCAGATTGTCTCCTTTGACCATACTGGAAGCATATCTTTCAAAGGATACTTGATAATATCTCTCTCGTCGCTCAAACCAAAAGGATCTAGATTTTATTGCTAAGGGACCCTGTCTTTTCCTGGGTGCTGATGTTGATCAGTACAGAAGCCATTAGCACTTATGTTATACACATTTAGCCAAGTAAAGCCCCAGTACTGAAAGTATTTATGAAATTTGCAAAAAGAAAGAGAGAAACACTCAGCCCTCCTAAGTCTAAATAGCCCTCAATGTCATATGGTTAAGACTCACCTCTGTCCAAGCTAGCCGCACACAGGGCAACACAAGAGGACAGCCAGCTTGGCTAGGGATGGCAGTAGTGTCACTGATCTTCACGCTGCCTGCCTTGCTGCTTTGTTTAGGCATTTGTGAAAGGGAAAAAATCCTAAATCCCATGGCAGGCCTGTCTCAGCAGCACTTAGCAGATTTCTTTGAGTTTTAGTGAATATATGGAGAGCTACTCCATATGTCAAGGTACACGCCATTGATATTCTCTAATGTTTACTCAAGCTCTGATGGTCCCTTGCCTTCAAATAATACACCTGTTACCTCATTGCGGGTGCCACATTGTTCATGCCTTAAATGTCCGGGTAAGAAACTAAAGGAATATGGACAGAGCCCCAAATATGATGGAAATTCAAACCAAAAAAAATTTCCAATTAGGATGCAATTGGGCTTGCTCTAGTTCAAGTCTCTAATGCCAATTGTATTAATTGGGAGATTAAGATCCAAGATACTAAATACTGATATGACTCAATTATGCATGGTATAATAGGATGCCATTCAGTTCCTGGGCTATTTTGTTCCCTCCCCATGGGGTTGTCTTGTCTGTTTAGATCATAAATTCTTTGGGACTTGAGCTTGCTACTGCTCCACTGAGCATCTAGCACAATAGTGGTCTTTTCACTGCTGGCCCCTTGGCAATCCAACAAGACTACACTTACTATTACTATTGTTCGGTGGGAATTTTTCCATTAACTTTAACTGGAATTAGATAAGGCTCATAAACCCTTTGAAATACATTACTCATAATGTTGAAGTAGAGCTCTGCTTCAGTATATTGTTTCATGGAATGTCAAAGGTCGGAAGCAGGAACAATCCCAGACATTGTTCCAATTTCTAACTTTTGACATTCTGCAAAACAATCTTTTGGACTGCTTTTCTCAGACTTTCACAACCATCTTCTGACAGAAGATGCATGTGAAATTAGGCTGATGCCTCATTTTATTTTAGGCAAAACTTGCCAGCAAGTGAGCATAAGTGGTACACAGAGAATACGTTGGGCTTGGGTCTTCTTTGCCTTTGCGCTATTACTGCTTGCAGTTGCATTTCCTATTGTTACATGTGCTTTGCACATGTTTAATTCGATATGACAAAAGCTGAACATAAAACCAAATATGTTTCAGTAGTTTCGAATGCCTAAATATTCTCAAAGGTGGGACAATGCCAGGCATGGGTAAATCCAGGCAGCTGCATGTGTAAAATCTGTGCTTTTACACCAAAAATATGCACTATGAGTCATCAACCATACACTTACAATTTTATACAGAAGTGAGGCTGTATCCCCAATACATTTGACCTCATCCACACAAGCCCAAATGGATATTGGGAAACTTATTCCAGGTATGATTATGCATTATTAATCTCAAGACTAGAAACAGTTGTACTAGGCATTATATAAGTCCCAAATCAAACCGAAATGTTTGCATTAAAATATTTATTATTGAAACACAGCCTTTTCTCATCATAAAATCCTTTTGTGCAATATTATTAACTGGATGGATATTTTCTTTTTGTAACTGATTTTAAATGAAGATTTTTATCAAAGTGTTTTTCAAGAAAAATTTAAACAAATTCCATCTGTTCACATTACATTTTCTTAACAAAGCTGAGCAGTGTTAAACTTAAAGACTATTCAAATTATCTCAGAAGGAGTTTGGACACATTTTTTCATGTGAATATTGAGGGAAATCTTGTGAAATTTGGCTCACAATTGAGCCAAGAGCAATCAAAGCAGTGTGTAAAACTTTCACTATTACACTTTTTGCAATATTACTTGCCTCAGAACTGAAAAGGACAGTCCATACTGTTTGCACTCTGACAAAACTGGGAGGAAATAAGCATTACCATGATTGCTTGAAAATTGGACAAACAAGGCATGCAGAATTCCAGGCCTGGTAAACAGCAGCTTGTCTGCCACCAAAACTCTAGAACACAACCTGGAGTGATGGCAGTTCACCACTGCATGATCTCGAGCTGCAGGAGCATACTGGGCTCTAATTCAGATGCTAAGAGACTTTAGGAAATGGAGAACAAAAGGATGATTTTATCTTCAAAAGTCACTGTACTGATAACACCGCTCTGCAGATTAATGGCAGGTTACTCCATAAATAGGACTACTTGCTTCGCTAAGAAGACAGAATATAAAATACTAGTCAACCTAAGAAAAAAAGCTCAGAATATAATCTACGCCAGTTAATTCTGAATTATTATTACTGGGTCAGAGTGATTATTGGTCATTAAACATTTTCAGGCATTTTGCTTCCTTATAACTTGTAAAATTTTGCTTTTGATATTCTTTAGGAAATGAAAAACTAAGCTAATATTAAACAAAGATTTTTTAGTATATCTAAAGGCGAAAGAAAACTCCCGAAGTTTACCAAACAGGTACTCACCATGAGTTAGGAAATTGGCAGTTCAAATGTCATTGGGAAATAGCATGTCAGTGCAAGTTCTTTAGTGATCAATAACGTATTCTGCATTCAGGCTTCACAAAAAGGTTTCTGAGAACCTTCTCAGACTCCCCTAGGGACAATCCTTTGACATATTCATTGACACCTACTGGGGTAGTTGTCTTTCTAGTTTTGCTATAAGACAGCAATTTGCCACCTCATTATCAGTGTGATTGATGAGAACACCATCTGAAAATCTGTCACATGATGATTGTTGGTTTGACTCCTTCTCTAGATTGATCTCCTTAAAGACATACACTGATGTGCATGACAAAATGTTTTCTGGGAAAAGATGTCAATGACAGGTTTTTTGAAAGAAACTGCAGTTTCTGCAAAAGCAATTGACTCTTCCCTCCCTCCTCCCCATCCCTCCAACTCTCTCTTTTTTCCCCCTCTTTGATATTTGTGTTTAAAAAGTAGAACATTAGACAGCATTTGCTTTTAATGGCATTCCAGAGCTGGCTCATTCTACTGGCAAATGCAGTGGCTTTGGCACTAGTGTATGTGAGACACTTGTATATCTCTGAATGAAAAGTGCTTTGTAAATCAGAGATATAATCAGTGCACAAACATTAACCCTTACTAACAGCCCACTAAACACTACATCACTGCAGTGCTTTGGAAAGTTTGCATAATTTCTCCCTCTCTAGCTACTTGTTGCACTTCCATCCTTTTCTGTCACACTTTCATAGCTCTTGTTTGTATAATAGCTGAACATCCAACATTTTTGATTGTTCCTTTATCCTTCCCGTAGTTAGCCCCATTTTGTAGTGGGTGTCTGTCCTGTTACAGGGAGGTGAGGCTGCACCATGGTGGGAAGCCAAGCAAGGTTTCCTCTCATTAGCCTAATGGAAACACACAAGATAAAATCCTCTATTGCTGTGTTTCCCCAGCTGCCGTGACTGGCAGCCGCTTGGTGGAAGGGTGGTTGAACACATATTACTGCCCAATGCAGTGCTGTCCCCATCTGCTGTGCAACCATGGCAGATTTCTATCTAGGCTTCATTTAAGACAGTGTTTCTAATGATAACATTAAGATATGAATCAACAGGCCATCTTTGTCCTTTAGATACGAGCTGCAGTTCATATTGAAAACCAAACACACATTGCAACCACAGTCCTCTGATGCTGTGGGCTCACTGCTGGGCAGACACTGTCACTGGGCTCCAGCTGCATGCAGGGAAGGGCCTATGATTTGGGGACACTCGAACAGCCCTTCCCCGTAACCCCTTGCTGCTGGCATGAAGGCAAAGAGCACGGGATAGGAACTGGGCTGTGCTTTGCTCCCCGTCCATGTTCTGCCAGGTATATGCAGGTGTAGCAAATGGTTTAGCTCTTGGCTAGAATCAAGGGTGCTCTCATGTGCTTGGTGTTCATGCAAGTTCCTCAGTCTCATTTAAGACTGGACTGGTACTTTAGATATAGCAAGAAGCTGAGTAATAATCTAAAAAAAGCCAAATATTTTGGTCAATCTGGATTTGCAAGCATTTTTCTTGAAATTTTGTAGAGTATAAACTCCATTAGCAATACTTCCTTTTCTGTTTTTCTACACTTTTGCATCTTGTCAAGACAACAGTCTTACCCTTCCCTCCATCCATTGGCAGATTTCCCTTCTTTTCTCTTCTCTTTCATTCTGCTACAACTTTCCCAACAGAGAATATCACCATATCATTTGCTGACATAAAATTGGCAACTGACAACTAGGATAATAAAGATTGAATGCAGATGTTAGACTTGCAACCACAGTAACTCCTACAACCCAGAACATCACCTTTAAATGCGAAATCTGGTATATTAATTTCTTCCTAAATTCTACAGAATATCCCAGAAAACTGAAATTGTTATATAGTCAAAATAAAACCATGTCTGCTTTCAGTCCAAAAAATAGTCTTTCAGCCCATTTTTCAGCAAATTGGCTTTTGCCTATTTGAGTAGTATAGGATTTTTTTTATTAACTGTTCTTTGGGAACCACGTCTCAATCTGTAAGATACTCAAGGACCTGATCCCTAATGAACTGGATGTATTCTAATCCACTGTCCTGAAATGACTGGTATACAAACACATCCAACTGTTTATATAAAGATTGTCTTAAAGCTCTTTAAAGTGCATTTCCATTAAATTATTATAGAAAAGCAGTCTTTTAAAAGATACTAGATTAAGTCTTTGAGAGCATTGCTCTTCAGCATAATTAAAAAAACAAATTCACTGATTAGTGTTCTTTGACTAGAGAAAAAAGTACTACTTCTTACACCTGCCTCTCCATTTTTTGAATATTAAATAAAGTTCACTGGGGACAGAGACATTGCAAGACCCACTGTATTCAGTAAAATGCAAACTGGTTCGAAGTCGAATGAGACAACTCTGTGTAACACATCTCAATAGCACTGCACAGCAGTGCAGTGCTGGGAGAGGGGACTGTTTTGGGTAATTGACATTGTAGTGGGAATTTAAGCAAGCAGACTGCGGTGGGGATTTGGAATTTAGTTAAAGCCTTAAGGAAAACACTTCAGATAATGAATATCAGTAAAGACCCAGGGAAAGACCCTCAGCTGATGTATGTTGTTGCAGTTGCATTGATTTCCACAGAACCATGACAGTTTGCCCAAGTTAACGATGAGGTCCTACGCCACATAATAAGGCTGACAATGTTGGTAAGGCAAGCACTTGCTGCCCCATAGGGGGATTTTTACTTGTTCTGCATCAGACTGGAGAGCAGCATCCCAGTAACGTGGGCACCCAGGTGCGGCTCTCCTTGGAGGCTGTGCGGGAAGCAGGACCTAGCCTTCCTGCAGTGCCACTGGGGCTGAGGGTGGCTGCAAGGGGGTGGGAGGGAAAGGATGGGGAGAAAAGAGAGGTCGGGGAGCGGAGACCCTAGCACAATGTGGAATGACTTCAGGCAATTAAAAGGAAAACGAATGAAATATCTGGCTGAATGCCAAAGTGCGCCTTTTTTTTTTTTTTCTTCCTTCTTCGCTGCCAATAGTCCATGAAAATGGGAAGGTATGTGAGGAATTCCCCACTTTATATTCCAGCTCCCATCTATTGTATTTTAGCTATGCCAGAGCAACACTGTTATCCTCCCATGCAGCCTGGGAAGAGTCAGGCATCTTGTCCGACAAGACTGATGACAGGGCTGAGGCTGACTGAGCAGCAGCCTGGTTTATCAATGCAATCTGAAGGAATCTGCTGATCAGATAGGGAAACAAGAGCACAGACTTCTACAGTGAACCACCTTTTGGGGAGATCTCTTTTGTTGCCTCTCTTTGATCTATAGGAAAATAAACAGCCTTTGCTTAGTCATTCTGCTTGCAGCAGTAGGAGGTCAGTGATAGCGGATCAATATTGTTACATGTTAGAAAGCACTCAGAGTTGCCCTACTTTTACTATACTCTTTGAGTCTCATAAAAACCTTGTTCTTTGGTTTTCATTGTACAACAAAATCCTCTCCCCATTGAAGCTAGTGGCAAACATCCTGGAGATGATTGTAGAGACTGCGATTCAGTTATAGAGCATTTCCTAATTATCTCAGAATATAACCTATATTAATTAACTGAGTCTAGCAAACACCCTTGTGAGGTAGACTAATTTTAGTAGCATACACCTGCCAAAAATCATGACTTTGCCAAGCTGGAAGAGAAAATGGGAGACTTCATCATAACAGAGAACTAACTCTACAGAGACACCAAACCTGCTTTTTGCAGGTGGCCCTCCTTCCTGCATGGCAGAGCCCTGCACTGGGGGAGAAGCACGGTCCTGCTGCCTGGGTTGCCTTGCAGCAGCCCCCAGCATTAACTGCCTGCTTCCTTGCAGCAGAGGATCCCTGCGCAGCGCAACACCTTGCTGCAGCCCCACGTTCTGTGGGAGATGCGGTCCCAGTTCCCAGCATTATAGCCCAACCAGCTCCCCTGCCCCAGGCTCCAGCACTGGGACACAGAATCTAGCATGCCTTTGAGTAAAAAGATAGTGTATTAAATAGATGTGCATTTAATTTTTCTCCTACCCTCAATTTTTTTTTTAAATTCTCATTTTTACTATTTTTTTCTGACCTGCTCTACTAAAGTAATAGCAGCTCTCTCCTTGTGTCTCTCTGTGTACATTCAAATATGCATACATGTAAATCCTCTTCATAATTTTCTAGTGATTCTGTTAAAACCAAAAGAGTTTTGTATCCAAAAGTATGAAGAGGATGCACATACACTATATGCCAGGGGATTTCTTAGTTGTCATATGAATACCTTCCTATAGGTTCTGATGTAGTTTGACAGAAGGATATAGGGCTTCTTGAACAGGTCCATGATTTAATGATTAGCAGCTGCAGCGGAAGGGATTTCTGGCCTAGTTTTGGTTGCATGCATTCAGGGAGATACTCCAAACTTGTTTTATATCACATTACATAGCAACAGAATACAGAAAACTCAAGCACTTCTCTTTCTGAGTGCAGACAGTTGAGAGGCAATAAGAATTAGAATTAATAACAAGGAAATAACAACTAACAAGGAATGACAACACTGCATATAGTGATGATGCCCTTAAATCATGCAGCAAATTCGATTCGAGGCACATAAATGATTTATCTTGTTAATGTAATTGAGCGCAGACTTTCCACTTCTCCAGTTCCCTTTCACTAAGGGCTCCTTGCTCAGAGAATGTTGTCCCATCTCATTTGTCTGTGTCTACAGACGAGGGGATTCACATCTTGTGCTGTTACTTCAAATAGCGATCCCTCTGACTGCCCTAGAGCAGAACAGCCCAGGGCCAAATTCCCCTAAGTTTACTTTGGTGCAACATCTGTGTCAGTAGAGATATTGATTGTGTTGATACAGAAAGGATCATCTGAAGTTAGTGGATTTATTTGGCTTTTGAGGAGCATAAAGAAGGGGTCATCTAGATCTAGATGGAGATTCTCGTGCCCAGAGGACTGGAGCACATGTTTACAGCCCAATAGTTGCCTTACACAAATGGTTCTCTCTAGAGTGAAGTTGCACCTAATGGTGCTTGCCACAGGGTCTTGGCCTTCTCTTTTTTCAGAGCTTAACACATATTTCATGTGCCCTGCTTCTTTAGGCCTCTGCTCAATAAAAGTAGGATAAGATTGGGAAGTATGGGCCAGTTCACCTCCATGTCTCACCCTGCCAGGAAGCAAAGATACAGCCATGGTTTGCATCCAGGCGTGGGGGCTCAGGTCTGGAAATACAGACATGGCCTGAATGCCCTGGAGGCATGAAGGACCTTTCTCTATTTCCAGAACTGCTCTGTGGAAAAATGTTGATTCATGGACAGAAGATGAGATTTAATTCACCTTGCTTCAGATGTTGATAGTATACACTTGTACCTCTGAATCTTTTTTTTTACAAGGACTTAAGGAAAACAGGTACGTCTGTGTTAGTATTCCTTTTACTTACAACTTAAATGACTAACTTCAGAATTAAATTTAAGCACAAGCTCTGCTTATTTCTCTCCATACCTCTAAGGAGAATAAAAATTATAACCCTGAAGTAAAAGCCTTCACTGCAGCATGTGAAGTTGGGAGGCAGGAGTCCACATAGAGCACTAGAGTGTATTAGCTACCTCCCTTTGTGCTAAGTTTATCATGGATGCAACCTATGACTGAAGTCAGAACTGGTTGAATTAACTTTGGTTTGGTATTGTAAATGATGGCAGAACTTAGCCCTTGATCTAAGCATTTCTTCTTTCTTTTTTTTTTTTTTCTG
>JANZLQ010000022.1:26370257-26381090 GCA_026212715.1 Elanus axillaris | reverse complement strand
CTTTTTTTTTTTTTTCTGTATGGAAAAAGTGAGAAGAATAAATAAATATTGAAGAGTATACTTCCAAATGTTTTTGTTTGGGCAGTCTTCTAAATATGTGATTGTACTGGAGTATCTTTTTCTTTGCTTCTTAGCCTGACCTAATATCTCTCTATAATCTAATCTATGTATCTACATGTGCTATCATCTTCTTGGACTCTTGGACTTTGGCATGTTAATTAGCAGACATAGAAATGTCATCACAGTGGTTGGGAGCTGTCTGACATTTGCTTATGAGCTGGACCTGTTCGTGAGAAGTTATCCTTATTGTAAACTTTTTTCTTTCCTTATTTCATGTGAAAAAGTTTTAAAAAAGAAGATGCATAATAGTGACTAAACTATTCAACTCCCTATGAAAATAAATTAATATCAGTGATAAAAAAAAGAACTGCTGAACTTGAATTATTAATTAGTCAGTAAAAAGATGGAAAGGGAATAATGTAAAGAGGAAGAAGAAGCACTTGGAGGCATCATCTTCTAAGATCTGAGCTGTTAGGCAGATATCTATATATCCACAAACCAAACTGTGAGATCTGCAACCTAATTTCAAAATTTAAATTAACAACTCCTTCAGGTTCACAAAAAATGTGTTTAGCACTGGTACCTTCACTGGGACTTCCAACTATTTATAGAGAAGAAGACATCCTATTTTTCCCATGTTTCACAGCCATGTGAGGGAGAAGTACTATTTCTTTTATTCATCTTGTACATCAGCAGCCCAGAATGATAGAATAATTAGGGTTGGAAGGCTCCTTCAGAGGTCATCCAGCCCAATCCCCTGCTTGAAGGAAGTCCAGTTAGAGCAGGTTGCTCACATCTGGTAAACTTTTGAATATGTCCAAGGGCAGCGATATCAAAATATCTCTAGGCAACCTGGACCAATATTTGACCATCTTCTCAGTAAAAAACCCCTCTTTCTAGAGACAGGACACTCTGGATTAAATGGTCTGATGATCTGAGGTGTTGAGTATGAATACTACAAGACAGTCTCCACAGTCATCCATCACAGGAGGGAAGACTGAAAAAAAAATTCAAATTCCTTTAGCTGCCTTTTATTACAATGCAAATGCAAACTTATATCACCTTAAATTCACTGGTTTATATGACCAGCATTTTTACTAATTAAGCAAGACAAGGTCTTTCCTTTTTCTTTTCTCTTCTTGTCTTTTTTCTTCTCTTCTCCGCTCTTTTCTTCTCAGAGAGTAAGCAGACATCACAGTGTCTTTAGGCTTAGCCTTTCACTCTCATACCTGTGTTTGCAATTTTGGGAAATTCTTGCAACTTTTCTCTATGTATGAGCAAAGAGATAAGAGCAGAACACAAGTAAAGGCAGAGATAGAGTGTTAAAAACAAAGATCATTACAGACTGTGGGGAGAAGTGAATGAGAAAGAGTGTCCTGTCTTTTGCCCTACAGTTAAGAAAAATGTTGTGATCTTGGATTTAAATGGGATGAATAGAGTCATTATACCAAATGATGACATTGGGCACCAGCCCAACAGACTCTTGACATTCTTTCTGACATTCCCAAAATAGACTTTGCCTAATTATAATGTTGTTTATGTCCATTTTTAGTGTCAAATATTTTTGGAATGTTGCTCATTCTGCAAAGAAAACCCTAAGCGCTTAAACCATAATTTTAAGCCATTATATTAAAATTAAGAACAAACTTAAATGTTGGGGTAATTGCTAAGAGGCTTTTTGGCATGTTACTTTATGTAAACTGGCGACAACAACAGTGCATCAGCAAGTTTCTGTTTTCAACTGATACTCACTTTCAGTTTCTAGTGTGCCTAAGGGTTTAATTGTACAAGATGCTAAAAGCCCTGATCCTTTTGTCCTTTTCAGACTCAAGTATGCTGCAAGCAAAGGTATGGCCTGCAACCATCAATGTCATGTTTGAGCTGTACTAATCTGGGATGCAGGGCTAATAAAAGCAGAGATGATTTGGCAGAGTGCACTTACTGTGTGCATATATACGCTATCTTTTCATAGCGACAATTTACCATGGCAGTGCTGATATAATTCAAACAAATACAGCCTGTAGGGTACTGCAGAGTCGACAGCTTCTGATTCAGGCAAGTATATCTGGGTCCACAGGTTAAGATTTGCCTGTGTGCCATAAGTCATGTGAACTGGATTTTCTTTTCGCAGAACTAAATACCAGATTAATCTGAAATGTGTCAGTTCACAGAGTGTAAATAGCTGTACAACAGGTCATCTTGAAATACTGGAGGAAGATGTGCAGCAACAGTACCACTGAACTCTAGTGGAGTATGCACACAGACACAGACACATGCTTATATTTATTTATTTAAATGCCTATTTTTATTTGTAACCATACATATTTATATAAAAAGAAATCTCCCAGAACCCACTGTTTCTGAAAGCTGAGTCATAGCAGATCACACAATCACAGATGCAGAACTGCAGGAAACAGTACTGTGTAAGTATATGGAAATTATCATGGAATAAATGGTTTTCTTCTCAAGCACACAAAAAGTCTTCCTCATCTGGATATACGAAACCATTTAAATGAGGATGGCTTCTGTGTATTTTCTTCTGAACCTCTAACCTACTGCGTAGCAGTGGTGAATAGCAGTTCCTTCAATAGCAGGCATCAAAGTACGAATTACACATTGCTATTCTATTGGTGAGATTAATTTATCAAAGGTTTTCAGAAGGTGTAGTAAATAAAGGACAAACCCACATCAAAGACATGTCTAGGTTACTTTAAGGCAATTTACAAAACAAGAAAAGATTATGGAGCAGTTGAGGATTAGGGGTTATCAAGTCCACCTTGAAATGTCAGGTTAAACGGTTTCGTTGTTAAAGAACCACAGTGGATGTCTGATTTGATAAGCATGTTCAAAAGAATATTTATTTTAAAAGATGTAGCAGATTATTGATGAAAAAGAAAAGACTTGCACTCAATTTCAAATTGAGACCAGTCAAATTACAGAATGTGTAAGTAAAGCAAAAGGCATTTATGAAGGCTTATACCTGTATCTTTGGAAATAAAACCAGCAGGTGCAGACCTCTGGTTACAGCAACCAGGCACTCTAATGTTAGCTTCTAAAAGTTAGACCTGGGATGCTTGGATTTGGATTACCAGATCTTCACTTCTCTGTTTTCATTCAATGGGATTATATAGATTGAATCTCAGCTTGGCTTTGAGAAGAATTCCCAGGGTTAAGTAGCTGAATACAAACAGCAATGCATTGCAGAAGTCTCACACGTTCACTAACAAAATCTACTGGTCAGAATGTGTCAATGGAAAAAGGACACTTGCTATTTTTTTTCTAAAGAGTATAATCGTAAGGAAATACATTTCTACAATTCCACCAAAATTGTATTCAGGGTGGAAATATGTTAATTTTGTATTGGATATGCTCTTAAAAGGTAATTCATATTTATACATCATAAGTCACACAAGATTTCTGTATGTTTATGCTATGTGAATCTATTGTGACTCTCAGGAGCTTTGTGCATATTATACTGCAATTTGGGTTGGATTTCTGGATGTTGTGTCCTCAGACCATCAGACTTGGGTTCGATACTGAAAACTTCAGGATAAAGTCTGATTCAATGTATGACATCCAGCAACAGGATGTCAGGATTTGCTCTGAATTCAGAATATGTTGTAAAACTTGACAAAGAACTTTTTGGACCAGGATTGTAAAAGCTAATTGACTGTCTGGATCGCAAACCTATACATAGCATGGAATATGTGCCGGATGGTATCACAGCATTGTAAAGTGTTCTTCCAAACATGCTTCCTGGTTTTCTTTTAATAGCTGCCTCTGCAATTATGAGGTTCTGACAGTTTTATTGATTGCATCTCATACCTAGTCACACTGATGATCAACACAGTTATAAAGGAAAAGATCTGATGGAAAGCTAATTCTAAAAATGTAGAATTGAGTTTAGGTTAAACGACATGCAATAGGCCTGTCACCTCCATGTCATATTCTAGGCATTTATATCTGTCCAGTGATAGTTAACAAATTGTCTAGGTGTACTTGCAGAGCTACATCTGTAGTTCTTTTTTTCCAATTTCCTTCTTTAGCTTTATTAGACCAACAGTTGTTCATTCTAAAAAAAAAAAACCCTAAATGTTAAAATTTAATGAGAAACATCAAGAACTAGTACTTTTTCCTGTTCCTTGTCTCCAGGAAAAATATGTTGATTTTGTCGACTTATCGCTAAGCTTGACATTTTTCCTGATACGACCAGAGGAATATTGCTTCTCCCCTCCCTCTTCTCCAGGTTAAAATGACTAAGAATTAATCTTGTGAGGGCTAAATAATGCTGAATTAGGACAGTGTCCATCTAGGTTACAGGATTCAAAATACTTTTTTCTGTTCTGCCCTTTGTTTAGCCTCTTTGATTTATTAACGGAGGCTTCTTTTTGATCTGGCTTTACCTTGTCAGTCCTTCATGTCCCACCCATGGACTTTTTATTTCTTTTTCATCTAGTGATGCTGGCAAAGAACTTTAAAAAAAAAAAGACAGAGGGAGGGATTTGGGATTGTCATATAAAACCTGTGTTACTCAGTTTTCAATATCTCATTGAACTTCTCACAGCTTTGATATTTTAAGTAGGTATCACAACAAAGGGAAAAGAAGTGACTGGAAAGGTAATGCAGTGTATTAGGCCTGTTAATGGCCCTGAAAGTCCCAGGAAAACTTGCTGAAAGAAGGATCCTTTCCCATGAGTACTATTTAATTTCTCTGGGAGGGTTTTCCTGGTGAATTAAAACTCTAAAGAGCACATTTAAGCAATGGAACTGCTATCTTAGCCTATGCTATGTGCACAGTGACATTTATTTTAAAAATCCTTTTGTTAAAAAGTCTATAGCAGGGAGATTTCTGGAGAATCTGTTTCTTCTTTTGCTCTGCTGCTAACATACTTGGGAAATGTAGAAAACAGGAATACAAACCCAAATTTTTCCCAAAAGGGCAGAGCAAGATAAAACAAGTGATAATATTTTATTAAATAATTCCTCTTACGAGTTGTAAGTAATGCGCCTCATCCAACACTTCAAATTATTAAGTGTGACAGTATGAAGCAGATTAAACATCTATTTAGAAGAATTTAACGGTGCAGCATATGGGAGCCTCTAACAAGCAGGAGTGAGCTGATTTTTACATTGTCATTTGGGGTCGTGGGAGACCCCAAGGCTGATCTATCTTCTGCCATATATTTCTTTGTATAATATAGACAAGGCAATTAGCATCTTAGTTCCCTGTCCATAACCTGGTTGATATCATCCTGGATTCTCTTGAAAAGAGCCAGGAGGTCCTGAACATTTGAGATGCAAAAAGCCTTCCCCTGCCCATGCTTTGACTAGAGGTGAGGCTGGCAGTAGCAAGTATGCAAGTCCTGCACGTCTGCCATTAACTTGTCTCAGTCATCCTGCATGAGACTCCTTCCCAATTGAGCCAGGGAGGGATCAGTTCAGCCAGATGGCTCTGCTGTGCTCCACCACCTTGGGTCCTAGGCAGAGTTTGGCTTGGCTGGGTCAGCAGCAAGCTTCATGCCAGAGACCATATCTTGTTGGCTTTAGGAGGGCAAGCCAAGGCTCATTATTACTGTCCTCTCCAGGTGCTGCATTGTATTGAGGCTTGCATCTCTGCCATGTCTTACTCACTCTTTCCCCCCGAAGTGATGAGGTTCCTCCTTCCCCACCAGAAAATTGGGCAAGCAGCTCCATTATTTGCATAGTAGATTGAGCCACTGCTATCCAAAACAGAAATGTTACCACTACTTTAGTGGATGTTTCCATCTTTGCTTTTAATGTAATCTTTAATGTAATGTAACCTTCAATCATAATCTACGATCTTAACTTAAATCTATTTATTTTCCCTGTTGGCCTGTCTGATCAATTATGACCATGAGTGGTAGCCTTTCAAAATCAGTCTTTTATTGCAAGACGGCAACATGGGACTTTTTCCAGCTCTGCGATACGATCAGGGTTGCTCCCACATCTGGCTCACAGTGGAGACATGGTACTATAAATGAAAAGGTGGCATATCCTACCAGTACAAGGCAGTTTGGGGAGAATGGCAGGACAAAGGGATGGTGTGGGCTCTATGGCTATGTGCTGGTAGATGGAAATGACTGCAGGCAGAATGCTCCAAAAAGATAACCAATCATTCAGCTCACATGTAGGGAATGGGACAGGCATTCCCGTGTTTTCATCTCCTTCCTCCAGCAGGGAGTGAGCCTCGGAAAAAGCTCACAGTGAGTACTGATACTATGCAAGAAGCCTTGTCACAGAGTGTCACTGGGAAGCTGTGGCCACATGTGCTGTTGATTTATGTTGAAAAAATATTGTTAGTTTTAATATGACTTTATTTTGTACAGAGACTTTTATTTGCACCCCAAATACTTCGTGGCTGTGGCACTAGCTAAATGAATCGGTCACGCAGGCTCCCCTAAAACCTAACCCCTTTGGTACAAGGGCACTAATACATGATGGACACAATTTTCATATCACACCCACCAACCTCCAAAAAAAGCCACAGAAAGCAAAACATCTCACAACATATCCAGGGAAGCATCAGTTGCTGATTTAATCCCATAAACGCCTTCCTATGGCCATAGCACATAGAAAGAAGTCTTGTAGAGAGCAAGAAAAAATTGTTGAAACTCCTCTTAAGACTTTGCTAACCATATGGTCTGCCAGGTAACAGTCAAAGTTTTTCTTCAATAAGCCTTCTAAAATCAGTATCAGACTTTTTAAACAAACACTCCAAAGCTTATGATGTTAATTCAAAGCTCTTGCTGAGCTTATGCAGTCAGATTCCACATATAGAAGGTTTTTTTCTGATAGATTTATGATTCAAAAGACTGTCTATGTTCATATTGGTATGTGGACCCTTCTTTCATTTTTCAGAAAACTATCTTGCTTCCCATTTCTCTTTGTCTGCTTTTGAAATGAGAGGTTCAGTTTAAAAGTATTTTACAGTTCTAAATGTCTACATGGACTGTACATAGCCCCAAAATAACCAGCGACCTACTGGGGTAGTTAAATGTTTGTGCTGCTCTTGGCTTTCCTACGAGAAGGGGATGATGCCAGCCAGACCTAAAAGTCAGAATTAGCTGAGTGGCTCCTGTACTATGTGTAAGAAAGGGAATTAGCTCTAGCAGCATGGAGCAGCCACTGAAATTTCTGTAAAGAGCATTGCTGGAAATACTACTTCTATGAATCTTTTCAATGTTGGGTTTCTTAAGGAAAAAGAAACAGATAATTAATTTCAGGTTGACCCACAGTCTGTTAATTATCTAGGGGATGCAGTAAAAATATGAAACCCTGTGGAATATTTTTCCCTTGCACCATCTTTGGACTGTCAGCAATAACCACAATACACAAAGACACTGAGCACCTTCAAACATTTTGACCCTACTGGAATCAGTGGCAATGGAAATTTTAGGAAAGGGCCACTTTCTTACAGGATCAAGCCTTAAAGCTTACAATCCAAACTGTTCTGATGTTTGCAGATCTAACTTAATAAAGATTTTGTATGACACCATCCATGCTTTCTTGAATAGGTGTTGAAAAGAGTTCAATTATTCTCAATTTCTTATTAATTATTTTCAATTTCTGGTCCCTTATTCAGCAATACGGTAATGCTGGTTGGATTGCACAGCAGAGCAGTTTATACATTATATTTCCAAACTCAGTGGTTATTGATTCAAGAATGTAAATTAAACATTTCTGCATATGTTAGACTTGCAGAATCTAGTTCCTAGAAATGAAAGACAACTGGCATTGCCCTTTCCAACACATAAAAACCAACAAACTTATTTTCATGCTGGAATTCTATTATATTCTGTCTGGAAAAATTTAGTTTTGAACATCCATAGAAGAATATAGAAAGAAAGAGTTGGATCCAGAATGCAGTTTTACATCTAAATAATATGATTCATTTAATTAACACTGAATGGGAGAGTTTTATAGAACTGAGCTTTAAATTGTAGTAACAAAACCCAGAAAAATACAAGATTCATTTTGACAAAGAATAAGGGCAACATGGATCAGCTATTGACCACCCTTGAACTGAGGCTTGGCTTTCCCCAGTGTGGCCAATTCGTATCTCCCTTTGTGCAATTGGCTTTTGAAATAACATGTTTCAACAATTGCTTAAATCTCTTTATTTCATGATCTCTCACATTAAAGATCCTTCAAATCTGACCTACACATTGAGTTGTTTTAATTAGAGATGACCCTGCTTTAACTTCTCAGAAACTGCTTGTGCCTTGTGGGCAGGCGACAGAACGGGGCATAATAGAGGGTTTCCAGTGGTAACTGGAGGGCCGAGCCCTGCAAAGGCCCGAGCCCCAGCCCGGTGCTGTGTAAGCTGCGTCCCCAAAGCACCTGGCCACACTCAGGCTGAAAAACAGCCCTGCCATTATTCATCCACGAAAATGGCATGCTAAAACACAATGCCCTGAAAAACTAACCGCAACAAAGCCCCCGGAGTAAGGCAACTTCATTGCCGCGTGTCTATCAGCTAATGCTTGAGGTAGAAGCTAATGACTGATTTCTCAGGTAGTGCCACTGGAAGAACAGGCTTTTTTCTGTTTGAAAAAAGGTTTTCTGGCAGTGGCAGTGACTAGAATAATTTTTATATTTTTCTAATATTTTTCTAAATAATCATTTCATTAGAAAATACCAAGGCTGGGTCATATCATCAAATCTGAGAAATTCAGAGTTTATTTTTAAACTTTACATTAACCTTACAGTTGATATTTCTGTAGGATTCATTTTCTGTTGTATATTGTGATTCTTCTGGGTCTTATATACTACCTGTAGGAGGGACTGGTAGCATCTTTGAAGCCATTTTCCTCAATTAAAACAAACAAACAAACAAACAAACATAGTGCTGGAAACATCAGAAGTTAGTGTTCTAACGGCTGCAGTTTAAGTATTAGAATCTGAAACAAAATCCTGACAGAAGAGATCGGTTAGGTAGTTTTTTATTTATATCCAAGGCTTAACAGCTAAGCTCCTCCACTTAAGTATGCCGTAAAGCACAAGAATTGAATTTCTGGCAGAGTCTAGCAAAGACTTAGAGGCCACAGTAGAACTTCATGAAATTTTTGATGGTATTATGCCTTTCAGTATTGCTTGTCAGAATTTTTCCAGGATATTTTTTTTGTTGATAAACAGAAATGAGAGTTTTAGTCTTCCATGTAAAAATGAAACAATTTTGTGTCTACAATAAAATCTTAAAAATTCAAAAATTATTTTTTTCCAAAGAAAGTATTAAGTCTTTTTGAAATCAGAATCATTTTGTCCTCCATGCAATTTTTCTTTTTAAAATAGAAAATCTGTCTTCTGGTGGATAAAAAGTATTTTATCATTCCTTATAACAGTCACAGTCCCACTTTCATTTTTCTGATTTTTTTTTTAATGATGACATATGTTTTGTGTGCACTTTAGCAAGGTGAAGTATTATAAGTGGGTCAGTTTATGTAAGGGATAGCTGCCAGAAAGGAAAATTTAATTTGTGCAATATGGCAGGCTCTGGATAGATGTCCAAGTCAAAGCTTTGCCCTTCTGTTTTGGAATCTCTATTGACTTTCTGTATCCTCATCCTACTTTACACCAATGAGTAAATATTATTAAAAAAAGCAAACAAGTGATTATGAAGTATTGCTTTTACAGAGTTCCTATGCCAATTTTCAGGTTTTCTGAGGCAGATCCCCATCGTTGTGTATAGTCATTATTCCCATATTTCATGAAAACTGCATTTGATTTGCAAGTTATTTATAAAACCTCCATTAAGAATACTCAGTATTTGTAATTGCACTCTTAAAAATTGACTGGATATGTGTGTCAGATGGTCTAGGATTTTTTCTTTCTTGTACCTGTTGCACCTAGAAAATATTTATGGCTGTTGATTTGAAACTCAAGGATCTGGCAATATTTAATTTTAATTAACTGCTCAGTTGAATACTCCTGCTTTGTTCAAATGCAGTTGTGGATAGTAAACTCTAACTCTGCTGAATTCAACTCTACTATGAAATAAATATTTATAGATTTTTTTACTGTGACTTTTAAGAATATTTTAAGAAGTTTTCCAAGTTGCATCTGAAAGGGTCAGCAAGGATACTTTTTTCACTGCCTAGTCTCCTAAATACCAAGGGACACACTCGTGTTCCTGATTCAAGACAAACAGGGTGTATTAAAAACGGAATTTAACAAGGAAGCACACTTGCATGTATACGCAAGAGTCCCGTGGCTATAACCTGGGAATAATGGCAGAGGGCAATTGTGAATGGTTTAGCGGGTCCTTGAGGACCTCTCTCTAGTTACAGGTTGTAACAGAAGATTTATTTTGCTGCCCCTGTTAGAGAGTTGATCTAGTCTGCCTTACACAATTATTTATTCCCAAATAAGATATTTCAGTCCTGTGGTCTTCAGAGTGCCCATTGAAAGCACTAATTAGTGATCGTTTAAAGTACTTAGGTAATGTTAACTCCAGCACACAAGGGATGCTCTTGAGTCTGACCCCTGCTCATTCCATTTCTTTTTGGAGCTTTGAAGACAATTGATTTTTTTAAGACTGCAGCGTTCCCTTAAAATCAGGGACTAAAAGAGTGGGGACCTAATCTTGATTCAACCATTCATGCCATCTTTAAAGACATGTTTACTTTTTTCCCTCTGGATGTCAATTAATAGATTTTAAAGTCAGTGAATTAACCCAATGTGAAAGAGTTTAGAGCACAATTGCATGTGAGCAGAAAATGCTAATTATAAATAATCAGTCTCAAAAAAAAGAAA
>JANZLQ010000022.1:26359037-26370208 GCA_026212715.1 Elanus axillaris | reverse complement strand
GGTGGGGGATGTTTAAAGCTAGCTTGAAAGTGGTATGTAGAGCTACATGGAGAAGAATGCCAGTCAAAACAGTTGATATGAAAGGTATCTTGGGGCTGACTTCTGCAGACACTGGGTCAAATACAAGCTGTAGTTTCCCTTCATGAGAAAAAAACCACCCTAAGAAAAACACTAATGTATTCTGGCTGAAAAAAAGTCTGAGGTAGCCATAAAGATACCTGGAGACCAGTATGGTAAAGGAATTTCTCACCGGCATCTTTTGAAAACATGTCTTTCCAGTGGGTGCAGTTGTATTCACAGTTGTTGCATATATATCTTTACAGAATTTTAGTTACTACCTCTCCTAACTCTACCTGCAACAGTGCAGTTGTGTTTGGGTTAGCAGCAGTGGCGTCACCATATATACCATCATCAGCATTTTTATTAGGTCTAATCCTTCTCAGGGCTAGTTTAGATGATCTTGCCCAGCCATACATCAGGTGAAGGAACCCCATGAAATACCCTGAAAAATTACCCCGCTCCAAACTTACTGATTTTCATTACAGACACTTTCCTGTTAAAAATTTTACAATTTAGGATTAATTGCTGGACAGCTGTTGGGACAAAATTATGCTTTACACAAATAGGAAAGGAGCCTCAAAGATTTTCTTGAAGGCTGAGCTCAGACCAAGAGATACTGAGCATCTCCAAAAAAAGGGTGGTCATGATATGCCCTTGAAGTAGACCTGTAAGATCATATGGGAAGAGATCCTTTTGAAGAAGAGCATCTGACCCTGTTTGGGAATGATGGAGCCTCCCATCACTTGTCTAGCCCTCAGTTTTTGATGGTGGCTTTAGCACTGCAACCGCGAGTAGAGTACACCTTCTGACAGCTCCTCCCAAAGACCTATGTCAGAAGGTGTGCCCTAGTCCAGTGCTTTCTGAACGATACTTGAAATTTGAACTTAAGAAGCAAAGAGAAGTGAAAATACAAAAAGCCTGTCCAGTTTCAAGTCAAAGAAGCCGTTTTCCAAAACAAGCCATGCAGTACTATCACAGGGAGTTGTTCAACTCCTCTGCCATGACTTGGCCATTTTCATATACTGAACTGAAGGAAATTCTGATGGGAATGTGTCAGACCAACAATTTCTTCCAATGCAGCAAAACTAGCTGATACTGAGATTCTGCTCTCAGGCTTTGGGGACTGGGATTTCTAAACATGAAGTTGTACTTAGCTCGGTTCAAAACCAAAAATTTAATTGCCAGGAAGTGAAAGACTTTGTTAATAGTTTTTAAACCTCAATTATTAGTGTATTTGAAGATTATTAGGACATTAGCACAATGAACAAAAGCTGAGATTTGGTAGTAGTTTCCTTTTAACATTTATAACAAGCTCTTAAACAGCTTCTTTCCTTTTAATTTCAGATATTATATACTGTTAAACAAAGGACTCTTTCCTTATGAAGGAATTAGTGGAGTAACACTTGAAAGACAAACTTACACACTCTAAACCAAATAAATATGCATCCCCAAATTAATAAAACAATCACTATTGTTTCTTTTGGGTAAGCATAGCAGGAAAATAGAAGCTTTCAACTTTTAGCTATAAAATGTAATTTAAATATTTCTTTTTGTGCAGTATGCCATTGTTCCATTAATAAGTATGTTTGACAGCAGGTTTGAATGCACTTTCTTCTTTTCATCACTGGTGCAGCTTTGTTTTCTCCAAAAGTCTATACTTCTTCTTTCAATCATTTTAAATACAGGAGAGGGATGTGTTAAATTTCCTTTCTCTGAGTACTAAATTTTTTGCCACTGCATTTTAGTCTGAAATAAATGTGGTTTATTTTGATAGGAAGCAGACTATTGGGTAAACAAGGCTGCTACTGTGGGAAGAGGGCAGGAGGCTGGCACGTGGTTATAGCTAGGAACAGATAAATGGTAAACAGCTGAAATACACCTATGTTCCTGCTACTCTGAGTTCATCAAATATGATAGTGAATTTTGCCTTTAAAATAATAGACAAAACATGACTCAATGGGAGCAGGACCAGCCTAGTAGCTGCATTGTAACTGATCTAGCAAAGGATTGGATACCTCCAATATCACGGAGTGAAATACACAAAACTTGGTAAGTTATTGCCAAGCATGAAATCACTTTAAAATTGCTACATAATGCCTTTGCTAAACTTCAAGTGATGAGGAATTGTAAAATGTAAAAAAGAAAAAAACATATTTACTGAGTTAAACTGGGAAAGAAACTCACCTATGGCTAAGTTTGTATATTGGAAAGGATTCAGATAGCCCATTAAATACTCCAATGGTTATTTACAATAGGATTAATTTCATTCACATTGGAGAATACCTATTATGCTTCCTTAGTTTATGCTTAAGCAGCTGTCCAATTAAAAGGAATCGATCTTCTACAAAGCTTGTATCTGAACATAGCACTGCCCACTGTGCAATAACTCCTTTGTATTTGAGAGCTAATATGCCATGCAATTATGATCTACAGAGGGTTGGTTTTGGTTTTTTTTTAATCCTCCGATTCCTTAAGAAATTATCTTATCACTACACCATAATCGAGCATTCCTTCTCAGTTCTACAGGTCGATGAAAGGGTTAAAAATTCTCTATCTCTATCTTGATCTTTGCTGAAATGGTGTATGGGAATGAAATGGTTGCCAATTTGTTTGCAATGCATTCTGACTGTACGGGAGTTCTTTTTTGCCTGACAGGCAGGTGAGATCAAAGTGGTGCAGGACAAAAGGGGCTCAGCAGTGATTTGTCAGGGGACGAAAGGCAGTCCTGTCTGGGAAAGTGGCTGTAGCCCAGAACGAGCCTTCAGATCACTAACACACTAAAGAAATCATGGCATGAGAA
This sequence comes from Elanus axillaris, assembly GCA_026212715.1. Lineage (NCBI taxonomy): Eukaryota > Metazoa > Chordata > Aves > Accipitriformes > Accipitridae > Elanus > Elanus axillaris. Next base: position 26,367,348 of record JANZLQ010000022.1, on the reverse strand, counting down.
AAAGTACAGCAAAAAAGGTTCAAAGGTCAGTTTTATTTGGTTTGGATTATTGGTGCCTCCTTTTAAACCAAAGAGCAAGAAGGGGAAAAAAGAACAGGCTAATAACCTTTGTTATTGTCCAGGAAAAAAACTCTTTTGTACACATTGCTTGGGGATTGTCTGTAATTAAAATGCTGTTGTTAGATCCAGGACCTGATCCTGCAAAGTTTTACTCGTGTGAGTAATTCTCCATTGCATGAATAGTCCTGTGGGGTTGCTCACGTGAATAAAGATTACTTTCATGACAAAGAGTTTGCAAGTTCAGGCATTACATTTGGTTAGGGGATGCAGGTGTGTCTGTGTGTCTGCTCAGAGGTGAGTGGCCTTCTTTCTAAGCAAAGATTAGAATTTAATGAGTGACCTGAAAAAAATTAAATGCCTGAAAGCTCAAAACTCAAGACAAAAGCAGATAAACAAATCTCTGTAACTGTTTGCAGTCTGCTTCCATAAAATTCAGGTGATTATGAAACCCACTATTCTCTTTTAATCCAGATGTTTGTCTGACAATTACTTCACTGATTTATTTTAGAGGAGCTGTGTGAATTGCCATCCGCTGTAGATCGCTCCCAGAAATTATGACCTTCCAAATATTATTGAGCAAAGAATGCCTTGGTTTAGGTTACAAACAGATGGTCCTATACCTTAACTGGCAGAGGATACTAGTGACATAGGTTGTGTCCAGCTCATCTGTGAAATGGCAATCTTCTCTAGCCAAGGAGGAGGCCCCCACAAGGCTGGCTGGAAGGGAGGACACTTGCTGTGACACACACCCTGCCAACAGGCAGCGGAGAAGCAAACAGAGAAAGATGGGGGCTGACCAACCCTCCTGTTCTCCCAATTGCAAAATAATTGAGTCTCAGGTGGGAATACAGAATGAGAGTAGGTGCAAGCCTTGCTGGGCATCACTTTCATCCTCTGGAGTGGCAGAAGGCGAGGGCACACAGGGAGCATAGGAGGCTCTCTGTTACTTTTGTGTGCTTCCCTTGGTTTTTGTTTTACACAAGAAAATGTATTCTGGATGTTTAATGGTAGGCTGGATCAGATTGGATTGGATTGGATTGGACAGTACACTGAAAATGACATGTACATTTTCACTTCCGTGAGGGGAAATGATACAACTAGTGAGTAAATACGTCTCTAAACTTTTCCTGCTCCACACTGAGATTACTTCCAGTGCAGTGGGGAAAGAGCCAAATGGTCAGAGTAAGAAAAAAGGGGAATCTTTGTGATCAGATGCAAGATTTTTCAAGCACGGGGCAGGATTTTTTATGCCTGGATCAGCTGTGCATAAAAGCAACGATGCAGAGGGTGGAGAAGTAGAAGGGGAACTGTGCTTCTTTTAGCAATATCCATATTATCTGAAGAAGTGTCTTTGAAAAGTATTCCAGGATTCCCCTGTGGAGGTCTGATACAGAGACCAGCTTTTAGGGTACAACATTGCATTTCGAAGTAGCTGGAGCACAACTCCAGGTAACATCCTCCATATATGAATAAACAAGATGATTCTGAGACAAAAAAATAAGGGTGTCCTGGACCTCACATAAGGGATCTGACTTCTTCATATTAGAATTCACCCTTGTTCATAACCTTGAGACCAGAGTGTTGCAGTTACCTGGTCTACCAAACTGTTCTGGGGACCATTCTTTGCAACGTGTGCCTGACTTTTCTTAGAGTCCTGCAGCTCTGGGAACTGAAGAGAATCCATTGAAAAATAGCTAGTGGTAGTGTAGAAGAATATGCCTGCTAAAGACCTGATGATGGGAAAAGGAAAGGTTGTGAGTAGCCTTGCACTCTCTTGTGACCATGTCCAGTTGAGAAATTCTGCAAAGGCTGTTGCTTCTTGGAGGATCTGCTTATGGTAGGTAGTTTCCGAATACTTCAGTAAGATTATCTGCTTTCCTGAAAAAGTTTTATATCCTTCTGCTGCAGAAATTTGGCTTTCTGTGGTTAATTGTTAAAATCAGAGGACAAGTGTATTTCAGAGAAGAAAATAAACCTGACAGTTTCCAGACACCTGCTGGAGTTCCAGTAGTCTTATTTAGATTGTCCTGCAATTTTGGATTGTGAAATGATCCTAGCTAGATCCTCACTGTAGTCTTAAAGTAAGAGCCATCAACCCAGAAAAGGACAAGTTGGACTGAAACAGGTGCATCCAAAACAGAGGCTGATTTTCTGTACTTTGCAGATTACTGCTGTGGTCAAGTTAGAGTCTTGTAGTCTGAGCCAAAAACAAAATCGGAAGTGGCTGAAGGAGTTGATTTGGACTCAATTTTCTATGCACGTTTTGTGAGAGGAACGGCTCTGGAAATTTTTACTTTTATTTTTTGAGACAGATTATTAAGACAAATAACTGGATTACCTAGGAGAGATTCATGGCAGTAAACAATACCCTTTGGAGAAAGCAGTTCTGAGACATCAAGGTATAAATAAGTACTTACCCAGCCTTCTGTAATTCACTAAAGGACCAATTCTGCAACATACATCAATACTTTTAAAGTGAGCCAAAAGAAAAATTCTGGTCTGTACATATCCACTTAAAAAAATGCCTCAGTAAATGTACCTAAGATGCCACATCTATGGAATGCAACTCACCTATGCTGAGGGTATTCACAAGTGATGAAAAAAAGAATCACCTGTGCCTACTAGTCAGACATCCCAACTAGAGGAGGGAGAACACTGGATTTCATTTCCCGATGAGAAAAATCTCTGAAAGAAAATGGTGAAGTGGGGTGAAATGTGGCAATAAGGGTTAGAGACAGATAAAATAATATTGGCCGTTAAATCCTAGTTCCCCTATTCTGAGTTTATGAGCTTATGTTACTTAACTTCTAAGGAAAGGGAGACAGCTGCCAAAGTAGTGAGAAAAATAGCCGTTACAAATTTACCTGTGGCTTCCAATGCATGTGGCTGTGGATGTTGATGATACCAAGATTCCCGATACCTGATGCTTACATGACCGCTTCTATGCAAGCCTTCAGCTCGGGGATGTCCTGAAATCTGGTATCTAAGCACTGGTTTCGAAGACTGAGTTACAGCATTCAGCAGTGCAGCAGTTGTCCAATGTAAAGACCAAGAAGGAAAATGGTGCTGACCTCTTGTTGATCACAATATATCGCTTTGCCACCAAAAAGCCCTCTTCAGTGGGAAAATATTCTACTGGGGCTATTAATCACTAATTTAAACCAGAGGCTGCAAGTAGTGAGGAAGGTGTTCCATGGCTTTGCAACACCAGCTCTGTCACATGCAGTCCTCAGTCCATTTCTGTGTTGTCGTCAATCACAAATTATGTCTACACCTTCTTTTAAGATTCTCCAGGAACACCTTTCATTTCTTTTGGTTAACACATGGCTAACTGGGTCATCACTTCTATGAAATGTTTCCAAGGACAGAAGTAGTAGAAGTCTGTCTCAGATTAGATAGTGCACTAAGATAACATACTATTAAATTATTAAACCTCCCTCTTTATGTTACAGGTGAAAAATATACCTTCAGATCTAGAAGCTCTGACAGCCTTACCCACTTGTCAAATTGGGTTGAAACGGGAGAGCCAAATTGTCTTGATCTACCCAATACTTTCTTAGATGCACTGTCTTAGATATAGGATGTCTGGAACATGGTAATAATCACTTGATTAATAATCTAATTAATGAAATTACTATGAAAAAGAATTTGTTAAAGGCTGCAGAAGAGCACCAGACGAACTGAGGCCACGTCTGCTACATGGGGGGACCAGTGGCAGGACAGCACCCTGACACCGGAGCCCTCTGCCTTGCAGAAGAGCAGGTGCCGAAGGGGAGAGGGCAGCCAGGAGCAAGGCAGCAGGGGCTGCCAGGGCTGCTGGGGCTGCAGGAGAAGCCAGCAAAGAGGGTCTGATACCCAGACACCAAGCACCCCAGGGAAGGATGGTGAAACATTATGCAGAAGGGAACTCAGTGTGGTGGCATCTCAAATGACAGCTGAACCGCTAGGCCCAAATACTGCTCAGGAAAAATACTGCAAGCTCTGTCTTGAAATGTCAACATTCAAGTGACCATATAAGAAGTATGAATTTCCCAAAGGAAGGCAGAGGGATGTAGCAGTGAAAAGAGATTCATCCCTCCTCTGACTGGTCAGAAGGATTTAAGTAGGAGGACCTCCGCTTCCACAAAATGGGAAAAAATTACGAAGAGAGGTCGTACGTGTTTTTTCTCCGCAGATAACTTCCTCTAGAGAGTCCCAGATCTAGCAAGGGGGGACCTTCAGTCCCTCCCTAGACAGGGAGCCTGTGGGAAGGGTCTATACCTGCAGAGGATCAAGTGGAGGCCACTTTTCTGCTAGCTTGAGTAAGGCCCCAAGCCTGGTCGCATGTTCTCCTCAACCGCAGACCTCCTGGGTGACCATGGCAGAGACCTGGAGGGGAGCAAAATAACACTGATTTCATCCTGAGCCTCTTGGGACTCCTCAGGACCACTCTGGGTGACCCCTATGTCCTGAGTGCCTCCTACCTGCTTAACACAGATGGGATAGACACGTCACGGCCAGGGTCTGACACCCTTGCTCCTTTATTTTTAACATCCAGGCCCTAATAGGTAGATGCGGGGAGTACCAGAAGGAAAGATCCTTTTGTTTTGTTCCTTCTCTGCACTCCACGTTTTCCCCTCACCTTTACTGTGTGGGATGTCAGTGTGTGCTTGTGCCGATGAGCGTGTGAGGAATACAGATGGCATCATTCCTTTATGCGCTAATGACAAATGCCAGGTACTTTCACCTCTTCCCTTGAGGCAAAAGAAGGAATTCCATTGAAATTCATCTAAGGTACTAATTGTAATTTGTGTTTCTGTTTGTTCTCTACATTGTTTTTTCAGATTTTAAAGTTGCATAACCTTTCCTTGCCTGTACTTCTCCTGCCTACTTGACCCTCTTTCTTATCCCTTGATCTAGGTGGAACTTCAAGATACTTTGCATTGTGACCACCTTAGGACAACATATAACCATGAATGGGATTTTCTGGGAAGACCCCAGCCATATGATGTAAACCTTGATCTGAAGTAGTCTTCCCTAAAACCAGAAAAGTTACTAATTTACAGTTACTACAGTTACTACAGAAAAGTTACTAATTGGAGTAGATAATCCCTAGCACTAGGTTTTTTTATTCCAGGGGCATATGTTCACGCACGTGGCATTTCCCTAAGGCAGCTACTCTCAGTTTTTATGCCTGGTGCTTGGGCAGCCCCATGCACAGACCTAGGCCTGACCCCTACACCTGTCATCTGATTTTGCAAAGTGTTGATCCAACCAGAGCTTGGAGAAAGAGAGATCTTTTATCTTCAGGTAACCCAATTCCCAAAGATTTGCAGGGCTGAGTGAGATCGTAACAAGCCTCTGATTGTGAAAGTAACCAGGGGATAAATTCTAAAAGTAGTAAGAGATTTATCTGAATAGCAGGTCCTTCAGGCACGAAGCACAATTACATCATGGATATGGGCCAGATACCTCTCTCAGGTACAGCACACTTCTCTGTAAATCTACAGAAATGCTTTGAAGCCAATGTCAAAAACGCATGCTGAGTTACCAAAAAAAGGTGCAAAGGTTTTCCAAGAGCTCAGGCTATTATATGATAAATGAGATATCAAAGGTGTGAAGCAGGTATGCAAATCTGGTCCCCAAGCTATCAACAAATTACATTGTTTTTACACTTCCTTTCTCCTCTTCTAGACATCCCCATGTCCCTTGTGTTTAGTTATTTTCATGGCTGCAGTTTACAGTTCTGTGTTGGTCTGAATATCCCTATTGTAGCAGGGCTTGAGCCTGCCACAAATCTTTACAATCCACGTGACAGTCATCTAAACTGCACTGTCGCACATATTTCGGTACTGTTACATTTCTTCTATTGTTTCCTTTGTTTCTTGTACTGAAAAAGAGTAAGCAACAGAGGGAAGAAAAAGATTTAAAATTTTTGTTTAATGTTGCTGAATTCATTGTTTTGAATATTTTCAATCAGTAGATCATTAAGAGATTATCTGAGAACAAGGGAAAATAATTTTTCTAGCAATAAGATTGGGCCTGATCCAAATTCACCAGCGTTAAAGAAAAGGCTCTTAGTGAATTCCATGGACTTTGAATGAAGGATTAATCCCCCCATCCTCAGCCAAAGAAACTCTTGCCGAAACCAGCACACCAACTTTAGTAGAAATTTCCTGGAGTAAGGAACTTAGGCATTTGCATCTTGATGTCAAAATAATAATAATAATAATAACAACAACAAGAAGAAGAATATAAAATAGAAGTTAGCAGATCTGCATGATATCAGTAAACCACACATGCTTTTAACCTAAATACGAAAGTTTAAAAATTCTAAATTAATTTATTGTCTGACATGCAATATAGCAGTGACTCACATAATGTGTATATAATCAACTGTATCATCCTAAATCTGAAGACCTCAGATTATTTGTCCATAAACCATAAAAAGTAACTGTGAACATGAAAAACATTTCATACGAGTGGATAAAGGGAAAAATGATGCTATGCCTGTTATGTGTTTAACATTTCCTTTAGAGAATTCTTTCTATTTTCATTCAAAATGATCTAAAGCTTATTTTCTCCACCTGAGAAAGCAACCTGAACCTTGGAAGCTATGAATTTACTCCCCGGAGCTTTCCTCCTCCACTCCCCCTTCATCCTGCTTTCTGGGAGTTAATAGTGTACAATACAATAAACAGTATTGCCTACACGTATAGAACAGGGTAATGTGATGCTGTGTGGTCTGGAAAGTCATTTAAACAAGATTATATTGTTCACAGGGTGCAGAATAGCCCCGCTAGGAAACCACAAAGAAAACAAAATATAGCTGAATAAAATCAATTGAATTTTATAACCTCTTCCCAATATCAGCAGGTGTGAGCTAACTGCATCAGGCAGGAAAGTTATGTTCCGAAGATGCCATTAGCACATTGCAAACAAACACCTAATAATCACCGAGGCTGTGTTTTCTTTGAGACCTTCCCACGGTCCACATTGGAGCTAAGATGGATTTTTAATTGGTGAAGGGGAGAGATTTTTTTTTTTTCTGCTGGGGGCTCCACCTACCGCCTCGGTATTTATTGCTCTACAAATTGTAACTTCCTTCTCGTTAGAGTAACGGGCCTGTCGTAAATCAGCGCTGGGGGCCGAGGAGCGAGGGGCAGGCGCGGCGGCAGCAGCAGAGGCGTTGGACCGCGTAGTAAAATCAGATCCCGATTCACAGCAGCATTAAAGCTGAGTCGTTGCAAAAAGTGCGTTTGTAAAGTTTATTACAGGTTAAAGTTAGTATTTTTAAGGGGGAGGGGGCTTTCAGAATTTTGCTTTTTTTTTTTCTCCACTCTTTACCTTTATGAAATACCTAAATAGAAATAGGCTTTGCTTCGTCATAAAGATCTTAGATGCGCATATCCGAATATGTGGTCCTTCTCCGAGGGCAATCAGTTAAGTATACAAGTGCTTTGTGTGCTTACAGCACGCACGCTTATGAGGATAAAAACATCTGTCTCAAATACTCACTTTTACCCAATGACTTGCCAGGAGAAATGCTGTTTTTATGGCTTAACTGCAAGAAGGCTTAGAAATATTCTGCTAGCAAGATCAAGCATAAAGAATAATAGGTACCTAACATGTTCCATTTAAAATCACCCATTTCGAGCGAATTAATAGATCATTATCGGTTGTAATTCTAATTTAGTTACATACGGTCCAGAGCCTATTCTCCCCTCCACATTAAGTAACAGACTCAAACTGCTCTCTGATTATTACTTTGGGGCTACAAGAAGCTTTGGGGCATAATTAAAAATATTTCCAGAAAGAATCGGTAGACCACATCTGACGTCCCACCCCCTGTTAGAATCAGACCACATCAAAGGGCCCCTTTTTGTTTTCAAAAATGGTCACCAGACAACTTAAAATATACAAGAGTGGGCTTATGTTTTATTGTATAGATGTCTGACTGGAGCAAAACGACTTAAGGTTGCTTGCTATTCAGTGTTGTACTAAGTGAGACAAGGTAGCTACAGCCCTTTGATATTTCCGTGGAGGTCGCATTCATTTCATTTGAAAGGGAACCATTAATGATAGACCTATAAGTGTTCCCCTCCCTAATAAGTAGAATACACATCGCTTGGGAAGCCTGTCTGTGTCAGATGCCCAGGGCGGAAAGATTTGTAGATGATGGTGCTAATTATGAAAATGTGATCAAGATGGAAGCAATTTGAGCAAAAGTCATTAACGTGTTACTCTTCCACCCACTAGTCTTTTTGGTTTA
>JANZLQ010000022.1:26340776-26355709 GCA_026212715.1 Elanus axillaris | reverse complement strand
AATAAGGGGGGGGGGCGGGCTTGGGCTTGAGCTTCCACGGGCTAAATCACATCTGTCCCCTTTGACATGTTGCCGGGGATCGGCGGTAATTAAGATGAAACGCGATATGTCGGGAGTGAGGGGGTTTGTGCGAGGGCGGCAGAAGGGAGGAGAAAGGGGCTCGGTGCTGCCGGAGCCCCGGGGGGAGCCCCGGGCACCCCCGCACCCAGCCCGGCCTCCGCCCCGGCCCCGCCACCCCAGGAAGCGTAAATCCCGCCTAGCGATGGCACATAGAGATAGGAAGACCTCAGGGATCTGTCTGAAGTCCATAAAGGAAAACCACTATTTCCTAGAGGAAAACCCCCTCGCTATCAAAGCCTGGAGGAGGCATCCTTCAGCAGCGAACTGGTGCCTGATTCAAAACAGCTGTACCAAATTCTCCCAGACACGGTTAGACCAGCAATCCAGCTCTGCAAAGGGGACAGGCCCTGGCTCTGCTTTATCATTGCCGAAAGGCAGCAGTGGGTTTGGGTGCAAGGGTCACCTCTCGCCTCCAAACACACAGAAAGTACCAAGTCATCGGGCCACAGCTGAAGAACTGGGAGCAGAGTTTGAGCGAGCCAGCTAGAGAGCCCTGCACATACAACACATCTCCTGAGCCATTTGTGCCTCCTTCAGCGTTGTGGCACCTTTGGCTGGACATACACATTTTGGCAGGTATTGTGCCAGCCTCACCTGTGACACTCTTCCTGTGTTTGAGCCCCCACCTTTGAGGACCCGAAAATCTCCTCCCTTTTAATTTGGCTCAAACAGTCATATTGTCCTTGTCTGAAGGGCTACGCTGACCTCTTAAATGACAAGTTCCTTTTGTGATTATATACATGGCTCTAAAATGCAGCCAACTCACTCTAGTTTACCCTCTGGAGACCTCAGCAAGGGCTTTGTCCTGAAATGCACAGCTTTGTGACTGGTTTCAATAAGTCAAGAGCTCTTGTGTTCCTAAGCATTAAAGAGGATTTAAACTTTTTTATATACATATAGGATTAAGTGAACCTCTAGTTCAGTGTCAAATCTCTTTCATTTTTGAAAGAGTTCAATCTCAATCAGACATCTAGGGATTTATTGTCAGGCTTGTCTCAAACAATTCTGACATTGTCGTTGTTTTGTATTGTTTCAAATACTACTCTTGTTTCATTCACCTGATTGCACTATGATTTTGGTGTGAGCTACTGATAGCTGTGAAATCATACTCTGCAGGTAAGCAGTCATTCAAATGTATCTCAAAAATTTACCTGTGATGGGGAGCAACAACGTATCTCATAATTGTTTCTGTTTCTAGGTATTCTTGAAATAACTGCTGTTGATGTTGGAATCGTTGCCATCAAGGGCTTGTTCTCTGGCAGATACCTGGCCATGAACAAAAGGGGCAGACTTTATGCATCAGTAAGTTTTACTTAAGACTGGCCTGCCCTCTCCTATGGGGAGAACAGGTCCAGTGAGGAGCACTGATTTCTTAGAAATAAATATTTATAAAGAAAAGAATAATGTTATATTTCTGTCTGGAATTGTTACAGGCAACCAATCAGTATATTTTTAAAAGTGGAAAGAAGCTGTGTTGTTACTTTCTTATTGCCTGCACAGCCAAAGACAATTTCACAAAGGTATTGGTAAAGGTACTTCACACGGCCAAAGTTCTGGGCAGTTGGGTGCACTGAGAAAGACCTCAGGACCTAGCCTTTGCAGTGCAGAATGTCCATCTCTATTCAAAATTATCCGTATTTATATTTGATCTTGGACACTGGCAGAGGATACACATCTCAGACAAAGAATATCCAAAAGCAATCGAGCATCTCTGTTACAGGAAAGCAGCCTACTGATGGGAGGTTTTTTGCACAGAGCATTTGCTTGGGCAGTGAAGGAATTTACAGGTACTAAAAGGCAGGGCTATAGCAAGAAAAGGAAGTATGAGAAGGTGCAAGAAGATAAAGATGAAAATAAACACCTCGTTTTACTCCTTTGACCTCATTTTTTGTCCTGACCTTTGAGGTAAAATCTGGGCTGTGCTGATATTAGTGGGAGTCTTGCCTTTTCAGCCCAGCCAATATTTCCCCTCGATGAATAAAATACTTTAGCTTAGACTTCTTCACATTCAGGGACATACTAAGGCCTATTTGTCAGTGTGTATACTCTTCACATTATCTACCTACTTGAATTTCTTCCATTGTCTTTGATTACATCCCTAGCAATCTTGTGATCTCTTAGTGTGTGACAGCCATACTGTTCAGTTTCTCCAGGAATCCTGTGGTATGGAAACAGATTTGAAGAGGGTAAATATGACTATGTGAAATCTGCTTCCTCCACATAGTCATTATGTGTAATTCTGTTGATTTGAACAGCATGATATATCCTTGAGCAATGTGAGCTCTTTCCATGTGAAAGCAGTCTCGGTAACACAATCAGCTCGGTTGCCTCTCTGGTTTAATACATTTTACTCCACCTTTGCAAGAATGTTCTGATAGTGTTTACAACCCAGCTTCTGTAATGTGTCTCGTGTGATGCACACTGATTAAAGGGCCTGTCTCTAAAGGTGATGGTTCTTTCCTGGTGCAGGGAAGCAGATCACAAACAATTTTGGGAAAGGAAAATGCAGGTGAAGTGGAATGAGGACATAGTAGCTCCCCTGTGCCAGAGCTCAGGCTGGCCACTACTGTGCTTCCAGTTAATATTCTGATTAAAATGGGCATATTTTTCAATGGAGCTCCTCCATCAGCTCAGAGCCACCATCTGCCCCAAAGAAACTAATGGGAAAGATGAATTTTCAAGTTTTCTCATCTTTCTCTCTTTCTTGTTCAAAATAGGTAAGTTTTTCCTCCAGATTAATTAAACTGAATTAAAACAAGGCTAAACCAATTCTGAGCCAAAAGCTCCTCTCCTGGAGTGGACAAAAGCCTAGAGTAGGATAGCCCAGAGAGTCCTTTTCTCCTGGATTTCCCTTTCTAGTGTGAAGAGCATCAGGCCATCCTGAAGTTTGTTCAGCTGTCACGCGTCAAGGAATATCAGTCATTAAAGGTTTCTATACAACTAGAAAAGATGATTTTTGCTGTTCCAGCTCAAGTTTGAGAGAGGCTGTTTCAGACCTGTGTTTCAGAGCTGGAGGGACAATCCAGGAAAAGCTATTCAACTCCAGCTTTTTTTCTTAGAAGCAGCAAAGGGTGAGGGCTCAGCTCAGGAGAAACTTCCCGGCTTTGCTTGCCTAGAAAAAACTGACTAACAACTTCACTGATACCACAGTGCCAGAAACCTGTGCAAGGCCCCTGTTTCAAATAAGACTGACTTCTTTGGGGATGATTATACAGGCAACATTTTATCAAATAATATTGAAAGAACTGTTATGCCTTGGCTCACCAATTTTCCCATGTCAATAAAATGAGTTTGTTGAGTCTGCAGAATTCCTTTGTGTCCTTAGCAGATTGTGAAAATCCTATGGGTTTATCCTCTGTGATAAACCCTCTACAGCCAGAACTGAGGCAGACAGCAGGACAAATCTGCCTACATATGGTAGTTGTGTGGGCTCCAGCACCACAGCATATGAAAACCTTGTCCTTGCAAGGAAGGGCACTTCCGTTTTACAGCTGTGAAGCTGAGACATGTGGAGTCTTTTAAAACCTTGTTAAATGCCTATCAGCATTTCTGGTGAGTGAACAGCATTAAAGACATGTTGTTAATGGAGCCTATAGCTTTTCTGGCCCCAGCCTGGCTACCTATGCCCTTTCTTATGTCCTCCAGAGAGGCAATGCGAAATAAAAAGCCTCTGTAAAGACCATAGTAGCAGTTCCCCTCTGCCTCTGTGCCTTACGCGTGTTAGATACTGAAGTCTTAATCCCACAGTTACAGCAAAGATGATTTTGTAGTTAAGAAAAGACGTACAGTGTGGGAGGTCCTTTATTTGCACTGTTTCTACTGCTCCCGGGGAGGAGGAAGGAGTTGCTTGTGCCAGGCTTCTGCACAGTTTCCTCTCAGTTGAGGACCAGATGAAAAGGGGCAAATTTTGACAGATCATGTAAAATGTGAGCACCCACGATGGGTGCGTGTTCTCCCTTATAGTTTGTGATAAAGGAGCAGCCTAGCATTTTGGACGAACACACTGCTGGGCAGGGTGTACTTTGATTTTGTTTTGATGAAGCAAACAAAGAAGCTTCATAAAGGTGGTGTTTACTGCTCAAATATCTGTAACAAACTGGATGTAACAGACTGCAGGTGTATCTAACTACTAATATACCAATTAAAGAGCCACATTTTACATTAAACTGTAGCATTTTACTTTTTTAATAGATGTCAAAGGTTGATAGGCAGCAATTAAATCATCCATCCAGTTCACAGGCATATTTAGATCCGTAAGCTCAAAAAAAATTAAATTTAAAGCTGAACAATCAGCAGAGCTATTAATTCCTATTCGCATGCCCTTTTTTGCGTTTAAATCATTTTTTGGCCTCTTTCTGTCTCTGACCCACAGTGTATGCTCACAGTGCTGACAGGGAGCACCTTGGTGCACAGCAGCTCAGGCTTAGCGCTTCTCTCCTGCTTGCCTTTTGTAGCACCGGTCTCAGTTTTTCTTACCACACGTGTTGCTGTCCTCATCCTAAAACTGAGTAGAGTCTTGCTTAAGACTTTAGTCCAGTCTTACTGAGGTAGAAGAGAGCTATTACCCATATAGTCTTTCTTAAACTTTGTCATGTTTGCTTTACAGGAAAATTATAACACAGAGTGTGAGTTCGTGGAGAGGATCCATGAATTGGGTTATAACACCTACGCGTCCCGTCTCTACCGGACTGTACCCAACAGAGCTGGCACCAAGCGCAAAGCCAGTGCAGAGAGACTCTGGTATGTCTCAATCAATGGGAAAGGACGACCCAGAAGGGGCTTTAAAACTCGTAGGACACAGAAATCATCTCTCTTTCTGCCCAGAGTATTGGATAACAAAGACCATGAAATGGTCCGACTCTTCCACACAAACGTGAAATACCGAGAGAGTCTCCTGAAGCCCCCAAGCAAGAACCAGCGAAGAAGGAGAGGACGCTGACGGGGATGGGGGGAGCTTGTATGGGGGCTGGAAGTGACTGAGAGTCTTCAAAATATTACTAAAAAAACCTAACAGCTGTGATTGTATGACAGGCATTAACACGGACATTTTTTATACACTGTATAATATAATTGAAAGTCACCTCACTTACTTCTAGCTATTGTAGAATTATTGTCTGTGATAAAAGAGATGAAGATAAGGCACATTCAAATGTAAAGTAGTCGGATGTAATAATTTTGTCATTGACTCACATTTTCTTTTCTAAAAAAAAAATATCATTTTCATTACTAGTATTTTCATTCTAACTCACCATAGGGTATTATCTCAGTGACCTTGTCCTCCCAGAGCATGAGAATATTTTACACTTACCATTTTTGTGTCCACAGAGAAGGTATAGCACTTTCATAGCTCTTTTGGCAGTTCCTCATAAAAGGCTACATTCCTGTTTTTATGGAATACAGGAATTAGAAAACTGGTTTCTTTTTAAATTTACATATATTTATTTTTATTTTATGATCGGCTAGTATCAATTATACTTTTTCCAACACTGTCCAAGAAAAGTTAAATTGTAAGTTACTTCAAATGTTTCAACAGACCTACACATTACTAGATTATTCTAGAATTTGTTTAATGGAAAACCCAAGACACCTGACCTTGTCATCCAAATAAATGAATGTTGGTAAAGTGGCATTTGCATTGGCCAAGCTTTACCAACATATACCTGTTTACCAATTGATGAATTCCTCTCCTAAAATGGGACCCAAATGTTGTGTGAAGGCTGAGTTTGTGGTGTGGACTGAACTTTCAGCAGAGGAAAATTCAGCACTGGGGATGAGAATCTTTATCAGGTACTTCTGTTTAGCTAAGTTTTCTCCAGGAAGTCCTAGTTCTAAGTTAAACATGTTTAAACTGTTTGGGAAAAAATAACAGTCACATTGGGCATACAAAAAATTGTAGTGTCTTGCTAATTTAAGGTGGCTGCTATGTTCTGATTTTCCTTCCTTTTCAAAATATTGTTATTTTCACAAGGTAGTCCTAAACTGAAAGCTGCAAATCCAGATGGGTGTTAACAATCTTGAGTTTTGGTTCAATGCATCAAAACCACGTTTCCATATGTTTTTCTACTCCGATTCTGGGAGTTAACTTTTAAAAAGTTGCGGGCAGTCCACATCACAATTTAATTTTGAGCAAGGAGTTAAGCTTCAAAAATTTCTCTTGACATCCAGGAGATGATAGAGTAGTACAAAGATTTAGATGTTTTTGACAAGCACAAATAATCGTCATTTCAATGAGATTTGGCCTTGTGCTCTTCACCTCCTAGAATTAGGCCCTGATACAGCACAGCTGGAGAAGAGTCTGCACTGAAATAAACATTCAATCTAAATTTAACAAAAGATCTGTAAGTTAAATACGACGTTATATAGAAACAGACAGGTGCAAATCCCATTCCTGGTCATATTGACACAAAGGTCTTCTTGTGGGCTACCTACTGTAGGTATAATAACTGTATGATCATTTAAAACTAGGCAGTGAAAATCTTCCATCACTAAGGGATGAATTCTGTGAGAGAGAGAAGTAAAATGAGTCCATACAATGAGTTTACTAAGCCTAGTAGTTACTGGTTTAGCACTGCTTACATCCCTATAAAGGTAAAACCAGAAAGGTGTCTTTATACCAAAAAGTACTCTCCATTCCTTCCACCTTTGCATCTTTTCTGTAATGTTCTGACCAAGAAGGAAACCATGTTTGAATAAGAAAGCCAAAATTCTTTGATTTCTTTTTTTCTTGATAATGTAAAAAGACACTTAAATTATGTAAATTAAATAGTGCAATGTGGTGCGCACAGAATAGACCTAGGTTTTAAAAAGGGTACAGAAAACCACGAACCATGTTCCCAAATTTTCTTGCTTTTACAATATAACTGAAAATAGTGATGGGGTCTTCAGAGGAGTAATCAGGCATTATCATGTCAGGAGCCGGTGAAAAAGCTGTGCAAAGAAAAACGCTGAGACTGAAAAGAAAACAGAAGAATTCCGATTTTCTGTTTTGTTTACTCTCCTGTGATCTACACAAGTTCCAAACTACTGCAGAATTCAAGGTGTCTTTTGAATGTTGGTTATATCAGTGAAGAAAATTCAGTGTTGCATCCTGGGCATCAGGGGTCTTTTGGGGACACATTGCGGACTACGCCAGCTACCCTATCTCAGCTCTGTATTTCCCTTCAGGCTACTGGTGGGGGCTGAACAATTTGACTGGGCAGGAAAGAGAGAGACATAGGGAGTTCTCATGGCTCTCAAGCTTCAAGAACAAAATGCAAGGGAAGGGAAATGTCAGTAAGCCCAACTGACAGGGAGAGTTCACCTACAGCTGAAGATTAAGAGAGCTGTTTTTTTCCCAATGTCTAATTCCTGGGCCTTATTTATTTTGGCTGCTTTCAGATCTAATTCACCTTAACCTGTAAGAAAAACGAGATCCATTCTCGGCTTTCTCTCCCCTAAAAATTGTTGTTGTAAAGCTAATGACTAATAACCGCATCAGGTATTTTCGATACAATCCTGATTGTCTAAAGGAAGTGGACAAACTCCTGTTTCCCATGAGAGAAAGATGGCATCTTCACACCAGCTCCACGTTTATTTCCTATCAAACACTTAGTCTTCACTCTTAGCTGTTCTCAAGGGCAAGTGCTTGTGCTGACTGTCTTACTCTTCTGTCTCTGTTTTTATCAAATTTTCCTCTCATTCTTTTCTCTTTCTACTTATCTTTTTACAGATGGTCAAACTACCTGCCATAATGCAACAGCAGGTAATTGCTATAGGTGATATAGGAATATAATATTAATAATAATAATAATACTACAAAACACCTGCTTTCTCCTGTCTTTGTCTTGAGATGTGTTGCATGCTTGTTATAGGAGAATGTTTTTAACCACTTTCCCCTAGGAAATTGTAATGAAGCTTAGCTTAACATATGAACTATATCCTTATTTCAGCTTCAGTTTTCATCCCAACAAAGTCTAAAATACTAACACTGAAAAAAAGAAGGAAGGGGAGACAAAAGAAAAAATAATTAACTGATTGGACACAATGGCATTTTAACTACTGTAGGTAAGTGATGATTTTCACATCAACCTAAAACAATTTTACTGGCATTCTTAGAATTTTTCTTTGCTCAGTCTCATTGCAGCAATTCAAAGGACAAGGCTTTGGGATTTGTCTTTTTTTTTTCTTTTAAGAAATATAAATGTTCTTGTTGAAATACTTTTCATTACAGACATTCATTACTTTATATTCTTTTAGCAACCTTGAATTCCACAGTTGCCAGATACTGACAGGCTGAAATCCTATTCATAATTATCCCAGTTGTATCCTATATCCCATTTTATTTATTTGGACCAGAAACTTACGGGATACTTTACAAGAGGCAGTAGATTTGAGTTACTGTTACTTTCTCCTTAGGATTATAAAATCAAGATGCGTCTCCTCTTTTAAAAGTTTCTTGAGTGACTTTATGCCTTTCCATTGTACAGGCTATTATCAGACTTTATTTTTTTTTTTTTTTTTTTTGAGGAAGATGTAAACTTTACTCCTTTTGGATTGTAGAGTTTCTGTAATCTCCATGTACCCCAGAAGTTCACTGGCACCCTTAAATTCATCACAAAACAGAGATCATAGAAAGGGTCATTCAGGGAAGCCAGACCTGGTAAAAAGCTCGTCTGCTGCAGCCTTTTGGTTATATACCAGGGCAATTTTGAACTGTTTTGTGGTTCAGAGTCCATTTCAGGGCTGCCATCAGCATTCTGTGGTTACATCTGCATTAGCACATAGTGCAGACTCACAGCAACAGATCTGCAGAGCAAAACCTTTGGTGCCAAATACCCAGCGTCCACACCACACACATTTTGGGAGGGAGCGGGAGGGTTACGTCGTATGACTTCCAGTCTGGCCCTATGGACTGGAAGCCCTTTGGCAGGTGGAGTGCTTTGAGAGGGTCTTTGGCTTGAGTGTCACCAAGAAGGAATCCACTTCATGTGCTCAGCAAATGTTGACATAACTCCAACTAGCAGGAGATGATGCTCAAAAAGCACGCTCCTGATTGGAACCCAATGCCAGCCTGTGTGAGATCCGCTCATTCATACCCTGTAACCATTTCCTTTTGGGGCAGAACCCAGATCTGGAGACCATGACTTAACCCTCTCCATCCTGGGTGGCAAGTCAGTTACCAGGGCACAAAACTATTGCTGTTCTCATCCTGGAGCCAGGAGAGGATGGTTACCACATACCAATTGCCTATTCCTGGGTAACCTGCTCCAGGTGGCCCTGCCTGAGGAGAGGGTTTGGACCAGATGCCCCACAGAGGTCCTGTCCAACCTCAACCTTTCTCTGATTCAGTGATTCAGTTATTAGTTGTAGTTAATTCAAATTGATTATTAGTTTGCCCTCACCTTTGGATATTTAGATTAATGCTGTGCATTTGAGAGTCCAGTTCCCTATCCCAACCCCTCGGATTTCTCTCCATTCACAGACTTGTTCTGAAACCAAGCATGCTGTTCAGTTTTGGATCAGTTATTCTCTAGCCCACTTTAACAGTCTGGTGTACTATCTGTTCTTTCCCTTAAAATCACTTATTGCACATTCAGTATAGTTGTTCAATTGTCAGATACAAGTGAAGATTGAGCAGCTGGTGTAAGTACTTGCAAAAGCTACTTTTTCAGCTTGCTGTCCTGCACCAGCTCTTCCCTGAACTCCACAAGGTACATTCTCTTCACCTCCTTCACCTCCTCCCCATCATAAAAGTCTTTCTGTTGATGCCGTTTCTAGCACCGTATAGAACTGTTTCCTTCCAGTTTTGCACTTTAAAGAAAATAAATATTGTTCTGTAGAAATTGTACAAATTATACAAATATTGTGTTACTTTCCCAGTTACTCATACATTACTTGGGCTGGACTTGAATGTCATTTTCTTCATGGGCATGAGGCAGAGAACAGTGCATCGAGGGGTTTTGGCAACCAGTTTTCATTCACTTGCTTCCAGACAGAAGACATGCAGCCTGATCCATGACTTCTTGATTTATATCTGAAGCAGGTTTTTTTAGTTCCTTTAATCCTTGCTTTAGCCCATCATAACTCTTATATTCCAAGCTGTTCAAAACTTCATGTAAAATATTCTGGTCTTTGGTGATTATGTTAGTACTTTTGTGGTTGTCTGTTCATAAAAAGCAAGAGTTGTGCATGAAACATAAATAGCTACCCCATGTTGAATAACTAAGCTACGAAGCATGAATTGTTTCCCAATTTACTCACACATTTTTCTCCACGTTCTCAGCATAGATTTTCCCTCTCCTTGAGGGTCATTACTCTGCCATCCTGAGATTATATTTTAGTAATTTTGTGATATTTCTGACTCATTTCGCCACTTGCTATAGGTCTGATACCTGTTTCTACAAGCCCTGCTACCATTTACACATTTGCTTCAGCAAGAATAGCAGTGCACCCCATTTGTATTTGGAAACTGCTTTACACTTATACCCTCAGCATTTGGAAGAGAGACTGATGACATTTCTCAAGGAAATCTTATTTAATTACAAAGAATGCATAAAATTTGTTTTCCTCAGTCACCACAAGCATGAAATAGTGCTAGAGGGGATTTTTTGTTCATACTTCTTAATAGCGGTACCCAGCCCCAAACCCTCCCTGTTTCGAGTCCTTTTGTGAGCTCTTGGATTTCCTGCTTTACTTCCTGATGTTTCCTCTTTCTTCTCCGCTTTTCTTTGCAGATGTACAACCCTCTGCAAAACAATAGGCCAAGAAATCCTTTTGACTACACGTGCCTTTGCTTTGGGTGGTTGCATGGACCTGGTTTTGGAATGGGGCTGGTATTAGTTCAACTATTCAGTCGACAAGGCTTAACTGTTTCTTATAATTGTCTGAATCAAGGATGTGGTTACTCCCCCAGCTTTCAGAAGGTTTAGTCCCTTCCAGAACTGTTCAGGCTGAAAAAAATCTGGACAACAAAGCTGTTACAACACACTGATATTCATTATCAAATATCAAATATCTGATTCACAGCCTCATCAGTAAACATGAGCTCAGAGGAGCAGACAAGTAAATATATTTGAAGTTGTAGCCAGGCAGGGCAATATGAGACATCACAAACCAATGCCATTGAAAAGTCTCTTTGAGTTACGGCAGAAATCTTTCTCCTGAGCACCCTGCCACCACTATGCATTGATGGCCAGAATCTCCCTCTCAGACCGAAACAGTAACCTCAGAAGATAGAGCTGTTAATGATGACAATGAAAACTTTGAATCTCAGTGCTTATTTGTGTTTGATATAAAGCATAACATTCTTCATATTTATGTGTACATGTATTGCATAGTTATATGGAATTTTCCTCAGAAAAATGTATAATCAATTGCATTAAAATTGAGGAATCCTTTTTCTGGCCTCAGAAACTGAGGGAGAGTACTGAAAGAGAGTGGTTTACAATGTGCCTCTCCAAAAACATATTAAGACAAATTAAGCCAAACCATTCCGAGTTTAGTCATCATGAAAATACTGAATGTTATATACATATGGCAAATACAGTTACATCTTTGAGCCCAAAGCAAACAAGATCCTACATATTTTTATACTCCTGGAAATGAAATACTTCAATTTTAATTACCAGTAATGTGCTGAAGGCCTTGTAAAAAGAGGCATTTGGTTCGGACAACTGTTTTTTGCATTGTTTATGTGCAGAATTGTTTTCTAAGAGCCAAATGTTTGCAAGGAGATCAGCATGCCACTCTCCCAAAAGATCTTAATAGGAACTGCTGTGATCTGTCTTTTCAAAACAATAGTCTGTGCGTGGAAGAACCTTACTGACAGCTTTTCTTTTTCTCCTTTTGGAATGCAGACTATTTTTATTGGTAATAAATATAGCATCTTTCTACTGGTCACAAAAGATGTATCTTTTACCAGTAAAATACACCAACAAAGAAGCAAACAAGTGAAACAACATATGGTGGGATGAAATACATTAACTCAGTCCACTAACTCAAATGCATCTTGTTAGAATATTCTTCATTACATCAGTCATTTAGCATTTACATAACGTAAGCTATATCTGATAGGATTTACCATCAGCCTAACAACAAGCTCTTCAGACTTTATGGGCAAGAGACCAATGTTGGAGTTTGGGCTTGAAGCTTTGCCACAGTGGCCCAAGCACAGGACGCAGACAAGCAGCCTGGGCTTTGCTCCATCTCTGCATGCTGATGTGGTGCTCTGGGGTAAAAGGGGGTCCTTCTCCATATTTCACTTTGTTTTCCTGACCCGAGGATGCAAACACTCATGACCCATCTGTCACAACACGGAATAGAGCTGCGGTCGCTGATAGTCTCGCCAACCCCCTGTGTCAGACCAGATGGAAGGAAGAAATTTTTTATGCTGAGCGTGGTGAAACGCTGGAGCAGGTTGCCCAGAGAGGTGGTGGATGCCCCGACCCTGAAGAAATTCACAGTCAGGTCGGACGGGGCTCTGAGCAACCTGATCGAGTGGAAGATGTCGCTGCTCATTGCAGGGGGGTTGGACGAGATGACCTTTAAAGGTCCCTTCCCACGCAAACCATTGTTTGATTCTCTGATTCTCTGTGGGGAGGTAAGGCAGAGGGGAGGGAAGCTAACGTGAAAAACAGGAGACTGCAGAGTGTCTGCTGATGAACCAAATCCTGACAGATATTACTGCATCTTCTAGACCTTAAGAAGTGGATGTGAAATTTCTTCGATCACCCCTTAGTTGCTTCTGGTCTCGGCATGTCATCACAGCTGTACAAGTCTTCAGGCACTGAAGAATTATTTTTTCTTTGTTCTGGTAATGGTGTTTTAAACACTGGTTGTGGATTCCTAGCTGTTGCTATAGCCTTTTTTCCAAATAGTGAGTTCTTTGGTTTATCCACAGAAAAGCTTAGCTGTAAGTGTGGAGATGAGCAAAGTGAGGGAGGTTACCTTCTTCATGGTTGTTTTTCATGTTCTTTGCTTGCTGATGTATAGGCTAAGAAGCCACCTGTAACGGGAAATGGATGTTCTCAACCACGTCTGTCGTGGACACAATGCTGAGAGACAAACTGACCCAGGGAAGGAAAGACTTCCAGCTGCAAATGTTGCTTTACACATATTGTGGCCATTAAAGTGACAGCAAAAAGAAGTGACCAGCTTCTAAAATATAAAAAAAAAGACCTGAAAGTTTTACATGAATAAAAACAGACACATAAGTAACTAGGTATAAACATTTTTACTTGAATTTGACATATTTTTCTCCAATTTGAGGCCAGATTTCATTCTTGTTACTATCTTCTGGGAAGCTAGTGGGCAGAATATACACCAAAGAATTCACTCTGTTGGAATGATATGAACCAATTCATATCGTAAAGTTTCAGCTGTAATTGCTTGGTTTAACTCCAGCACAGTCCGTTTCCCACCACGGGTGGTGGGACTTATTCTGTTACTCTCAGTGGACTTGAATCATTTTCCACCTGACGCTACAACATTGTGAAAGCTTAAACAAGACTTTGGAGTACTTTGAGCCTTTCATAAATGTGTGCAGTAAACAGGTCAGGGGAACACTTGCATAAAATAGATTTATTTTTTTTTAAGCAAAAGGTGCCTTGCTTTTTGGATGTACTGTTCATCAGATGACAGCACTGCCCATAAGCATGGTGTTGGGCAACTTTATTTCAGCATCATGAATTAGCAAAGCAGAGGGAGATATAGAGCAATAAAGTATATAAAACCTTAAGGGAAATTTGGGAAACTTGTACCCCTGTGAGAACTAAATATAACAAAACTAAATAGTTTGGATAAGGTAACAGTTCTTTAGTTCACGTATCTGCTTCCTCTTCTGTTAGAGATTCGTGTTCTTCCTTCTTGGGTCTTCAATGGTAAAATGCTTTGCATAGGGAGAAAATGTATTGAACTGATTGATTTTTTTTTTTTTTTTAAGCTATCTCAAATAGTCCTTTGAAGTTTGCAGCGGCACTCAAGTTCAAATGTCTCCTGTTTCCTTTCGGAAGGTTTGAAGGATTTGGGAAGGTGAACAAGCAGATCTATAATTAAAGAACAGTTGATGGTAACTGTTCTCCTTTGTTAGCATTCTCGGGCCACCTCCAAATTTAGACAGTTAAAGAGAACTGTCCCGTTTTAGTTCTGCAATAGTTTAGATGCCACCATTGCATAGCAGAAGAGAAGCCTTTCTGAAATCCAGGGTACATCCCCTTTCTGACTACAAAAACAAGCTCATGGTCTTCACTTTACATATTAAAGAAAATGTTATGCTATCCAACAATAACAATCCTTAATACTGTAGTATCTTTATTGCAGTCTGAGATGCCTGAATTTGAAGAACAGTGATTTGTCTGTGAGAAGAATTTAGAGACATCCTGATGCTAATGCAAAAGTAAGTAAGAAGCATGGGGCAGCGGGGCTGGCTGCAGAGCACTTGAAGCATCCAGCCCAGGTGGGATGTGCAGTTCTACCAACTTGGAAATCTCTCTGGCACCCGATTTTGCAAATTTTTGTCCTGGAGCAAAGAAAGCTAGGTCTGGTAGTGTCAAAACATCACAAGATCTCCCACTAAGATGTTATTAAATGGAAAGTCTTTTTCATTTGGAAAGAACCTTTTTTGGAAATACTTCACATAAGTTTGATTATACTGTCTGGTAATACATCAGAAGTGATGACCAGCCACAAAAGATAATAATTTGTCTTAATTCAATTTTTATCTTTTGAAATTATTCCTTGCATGGATTTTGGAGGGAGAAATGGGCTCATTCATAAAGTACAACCAACATTCGGTGTCTTTAGGTACTTCATTAAATAGGACTCCCCCCTCCCCCCCC
>JANZLQ010000022.1:26315129-26340676 GCA_026212715.1 Elanus axillaris | reverse complement strand
GCTCCTCTCTCCACAGATCCGCAGGTCCTGCCAGGAGCCTGCTCCAGCGCGGGCTTCCCACGGGGTCCCAGCCTCCTCCCATTGGTCGCCGGAGCTCTCGCTCGCAGCGCCATTGGGTGCGGCAGCTGCCGCTCCGCCCGCTGCAGGGGGAGGGAGCGGTGTGGGTCCGGAAACGAGGAACTTTCTGCGCCTCGCTGAGGGGGCGGCGGGTTTGCGGTGGTGCTTGCGCCTCGCACAAGGGTATCGCCGCCTGTCTGGCCCCCCGCGGCCTGAGGGGCAGGGCGGGCCGCTGTGGGGGCGCTGTGGCGTTGTGGGGGCGGTTGGGGAAGCGGCTCGCTGAGGGCTGCTGTGCCGTCTCGGCCGGCGGCGGCTGGCCCCGCTGCGGAGCACGGCTGCCTCCATCAAGAGACGAGCGGGGGGTCGGGGGCCCTGCCTTCGGTGGCCCCGTCCGGGGCGGCCTCAGGCTGCCTGTGCGGCCTGGCCGTCGTGCTGCTCGCCGCGGCCCCCCGTGCCTCTGCCACTGGCTGGGCTCTGCGAGTTCGTGCCCCAAGCCGAGCTTCTTTCCGTGATGTTTCTCGTCGTTTCCAGCGGGTTTCTTCCAGCCCCCCCTGCCTTCCTCTCACCTGGGAGGCTGGTGTCGAAGGGATGCTCCCTAGGGCAGCCGAGGGGGACGGCCCAGTCGAGGGTTTCGCACAGCGCTGCGTTAAAAGCAGCGTCGTCACTGGGAGCCGTGGCCCTGCGGGAGTGAGTCGACAGAGCCCACCGGCCCAGGCGGCAGCCTGCCGCCTCGGCCCCGTTCCCTCCTGCCCGGGCAGCCGCCCCCGGCTGAGAGGAGCCTCACCGGCAGTGCCCGGGGTAGGCAGAGGGGGGTGCCAGGCCGCCGGGGCCCTTCCTGCAGGTGCCCGCGTTCCTTCTCGTCTCTGCTCTCGCCAGCGTCCCGCGGCTGCCCGGTTTGTCTTGCCGCACCGGCTAGTGAGACTCCCAGGCGGTGGCAGCGCCAGGAGCTGTACGAGGCTGTGAGGAGCTGAGACCTGGTGGGAAACGCTGGAAGTGAGGCATCCTCCATCTGTTGGGGTTCCCCCCTCCCCAGGCTTCTCTGTCTACCTTACATAGCACCCGACCTCAGGCATGCTAGTGCTGGTCCCGAATTCCATTTTTTTTGGCCGTGCAAAATACACCTGCTTGGCTTTAAGATTCAGAAGTTCAGAATATTGTTCTTTGGGTGGAATGTGCTTTGTTTTGCTCTGTGTTTCGTGAGGAGCGTTGCTTCTTGAATGGTAAAACTACTTGGGATGTTAAACCTACACCCGAAAGATTATGAGGGGTGCGTGTGCATTACATCACACAAATATTTGATTCTCGATATTAGAAAAATCTTTATTAAATTTTTTCACTTCTTGCACCAAATGAATGGTAAACTTTTGTCACCTTTGGAGTGGTTTGCAATGGCAGCATCACTTCTCAAGAAAGGTCATACATGCATGGTAATTTTGCTGAACGTACTAGATATATTTCCCATATAAAGTTGTATTACAAGCTTGAGATGCAGAAATTACAGTGAATGATATATTAATCTGTAAGGTAGACACTTTGGATGATTAGATGTCAAGTGAATATTTGCAGCTCCACTAAATCAGGAAGAATGAAGTTGAAAATATTTTACTTTCAAGGCTATCTAGGAGACAATTCAGTGTTGCAGTGCTGTAGAAATGTCTGTATTTGAAATGTTGGACTTGGGCTGTCTTGAGAGAGATAAAATGCAGTAAAAAACAGTCATTAGTTCATGGGCTGTGAAAAACTTAGGCAGAGGAAAGAAAACTTGTGGAAAGAGGGAAACTTACAAGCAGTGTCTAACAGCTCTAAAGTAAGAACTTAAAGCCTTCTAGGTTTGTTTCTTTGGGTTTTTTTTTTTCTTTTCTTTTTGATACTGGAAGAAAGACTATATTAAGAACACTTATTGTTTAATTTCAAAACATGAAGATATATTTATAAATAACTGATGTTTGGGTAGATGACTTCTCAAAGCACACTTAGGGATTTTCACTGTAAGGGTAGAGATACTGCCTTTGTCATAGATATCTTGTATTCAACATAACACTTATAAGGAACTCTAGCCACCTAAAAATCTTTTTTTGGTTGATTTACCACAGTGTCTTCCAGGATCCACAAGAATTAGACAAGTAGAATGTCATCCCCACCATAGAAACTTGTTTCCAAAGAAGAAAAAAATCTAACATTTTAGAGTTCATCTGAAGGCCTGTGAGTGTATGAGAAACTCAAATGAAAAATAGAGTACAAGAAGTCAGTTGCTCATTTTACTGTGACCTGTGGTGTTTTCTGAATTGTAAGATAGAGCCATATAGCCTGCCCATACCTTTCTTTTTTCTGCAAAAAAAAGTTGTTTTTTCTAGTTGAGCTCAGTTGCATAAACATAGCCAGTCCAGTATATTTGTCCACAGAGACAATTTGGTGAGGCAATTTGTTTGTACATGCAACAACCCCCCCATATATAATAAACTTAGTACAATATCCTGCGTTTACACTAGCCCTTCATTAGTTGTATTGCCATCAATGCCTTGTTGCTTTCTGAAGTTTGACATTGTTCCAAACATTTGTGCTGAATGGATGAGTTCATGTTACCTTGGAAAGTCTCCTGGGAAAAGCCAAACTGCAGTAACTTCTTTTCTACCTCCAAAGGAATTTTTTTGATTGTTTGGGGCTTATCCAAAAATCCCTCCTGATTCCCAAGGAGTAGTGCTTAGGAGTGATGTGTAGCGGGGAATTATCTTGTACAGGTTAATACTATGGACAGTTATGGGAGTTAACTGACTTATTTCCAGAAAATTTGTTTGGTCTAGCTACGTTCCATGTCCTTTGCAACAGAGATGAAAATAACTGACCAAAATACCAAAGTGGTGATAAGGGCAGCCTTTAAAGCACTGATTAGCTGTATTTATCACCATTTGAGCCCCCTGGCCACACAGGAAGGAACTAAACCCTAGAGTGAAGTACAGCATCACTACCTGTTTCCTTTTTAGTAAGTATTAAAAGGATTCTTCCTGTCAGGTTAGTTAAACTGAAGAGAAGCAATACTATTAAAATGAGTTGCTTCTCTGGTGAAGATAATTCTGTGTGTTTGTCACCGGCACATGAAACATAGCTGTGATTCAGTCATCATTTCTGTAGCTAGAAAATATGCAGGATATTTCAAGTACCGTTATTCCCTGTTGGGCAAACAGAACACGTGCTTATGTAAGGGAATTTGTTATAAAATTTTCAACAAGGCATTAAAAAGAGGAATTTGTAAGAAAATACTATGAACAATCATGTTAAAACCCGATCGCACGTAGTTAATCGTGTGATATTAGTGACTTCTCGCTATTGATTATAGGTGACAAAGTAAATATATTAATTGCATCATCTGGCATTTGGGAGTTTGCATTCAAGCCTCTCTGCTTTAATCTGCTTGGAGTGATTTATAACGAAGTTACTGCTGTCTTATTTAATAGCTAGATCTGTGTTGGACCAGATTAATTACTTTACAATGTCATAAAAGTACATGTACAGCTTGTAGAGTAGATCCTTGCTGAAATATCTGGGAGAGGTTTGAATTATGTGCTGTGAAGTGTTGATGAAAATCTTTCATCTTAATCTTCTGTCGTCACTGTATACAGTTTACAGAGTTATTGGTTCCTGGAAAGCTGGAAGGCAAAAATATCACAGGTGAACTTAAAGTTAATTCTAAAGTAAGTAAAAACTTGTGGTGGGAAAATGTATAGCATTCTGTCCTGTAGAGGCCCTTCTCCTGTACCCTTCTTGTCCTCATCTGAGAGCAGATCCAAAAAAGGAGTTGTCTTTGCTGCAGTTAAATTCCAGTACTTGCCCTGACTGAAATTCAGAACGTGCGTTAGGTATGTGGGCTGCTTGTGAAATTCATGGAGATAAGGAGGACTTCAGAATAGGAGCAGTGAGCGGCCTGCAAATAGAGCACTTACTGTACAGCTAGTCATTGAGGATGCTGCAAAACCAAGAATGGGTCTTGCATGTTTTAGCCAGTGGTGGTTTAATGTAGAACATAGAAACATCTGTGAACTTGAGTGTTGGCTTGCTTCTGAAGTGAGTGTGCTGGTTGCTAGCTGCTTTGCTTCTGGACCCAGGGATCCTGGGTTGTTCACTACTGTCATGCATGGTTTCAGGATTCAGAGGTAATGCTAGTCAGAGGATCATAGAAAGCCTGTTAAATATGGCTGGTGTTTCTCTTCTGATTCTGTATAGTGCTTCATTCATTTCATCATCTTTGGGGTAGTACAGATTTTAAACTGTATACTACAGATGTATTTTTTTCAGCTTGCAGATGTGCATCTAACACCTGTAGTATGATATCGAAAGATGTCTTGCACTGGTTTCTAAGATATTTAGACATTTCTTTAAGGATTATGCAGAATTTGTTAAGTGTGTTTTACTTCACCTGTAGCGATAGGGACATTATCAGCTGTGGTTGTGGCACAGTTGTATGTAGCCAGCCTTCCAAACTGGGTGTGTTTTCCTCTGTGTAGCAAGAATGGGTTTATCTGACAATGCTTCCAGCCTTTTAATTTGTCCTGTGTCTTTTTTAACTCTTGTATGAAGCTCAGGTGTTTATACTTTTAGTAAATCTCTTCAGCATCTCTTTATGAATAATTTATTTTTACAGATGCATTTAAAAACATCCCTTTGTTAGGGAAGGGTCTCCTCCCTCTCTGCGTACTGGAGTTACAAGGTTTTGGAGTTTTAAGGGTTTCCAAATCATTTTCTAGGTTCCTATCTCTGAATACCCCCCCCCCCCCAGTTTGACAGCAGATCAAGGCTCCACCTTCCTTTTACATTCCTACTAGGAAAAGTTACACAAATGTTACTTTATGCAGCCAGAAATGAACTAGTCTGTAAGAAGTCTGCTGGCAATCTCCGAGACAGTGGCACTAGAAGATAGGTGACACACATTACTCGGCACAGCATAGTTACAGTATGATCATACACGCTTGGTTTACACTGCAGACACTGGAGTCTCACAGGCATGTGTTGCTCAGACCATGAAACCAACTGAAAATTATTCTTAAATCCTTAGACATTTTTTCATGGCAACATGGATCTAAAACTACAGCAGCAGAAACTGAGTTTATTTGTGTCCCAGAGTCTGTCTGCTCCGAGGATCTGTTAGCCATATTCAGTAGTGCATATGGAAAGAAACCCCTCAGGATTAGATTAACCCTTTCCTTCCCCAGTTCTGAATGAAGAACACATTGCATTTCCAGTGCTTTACTGCAAATGCATTCAAAAATAGCTATAGGAAATTGAGATTCTCTAAAATCTTCCTAGAAGGGGACCAAGATGGTAAAACAAAGCTCTTCAGAACTGATATTTTCCTCTTTTTTTTTTTAAACACCCTAAGTTTCCTAATCTAAACTGAGCAGGGTGATCCCACATATTTTTTGCTTTTTCTTGGAGAACTCAATCCAATATTAAGTTTTCCCTTATGTCTGCACTGCACAGATCAAATTCACTCTCTTGTTTTGTATCATCCCTTTGTGCTGTCTACTTCTCTAAGCATTTTCCCAGCTTTAGCAAAAACTTGTACCAAAGCCTTCTCCCCTGCAACTTCCCTTCCTGTGGGCTCATCTTTTTCCTTCCAGTTCAATACTTCGGCATACATTCTTGGAGAAGACAATTCCCTTCTTTACTTTTTTCTCTCTGCTCTACATAGATAGAATGCTTATATAGATAAAGTAAGAACAGCCTCCTCTCAGAAAGCCTGAAAGCACACAAGCAGCCTAGAGACCCAACCCCAGAATGATCTCAAAGAAACCTCACCACCCTTCAGAAAGAGCCCCCTGAGCCAGGAGAAAGCCCCAGGTGCTCCAGCACTCCTCTCTTAGAGTCTGGGGTGGGGGCACAGGTTCATTAATTCCCTACATCTGTGCCCAAGGAAGGCAGCTGCTGACCGTCCTCTGGCCAAAATCAAATCCTTCCTTGTTAAGCCCCGTAAAAGACGTGGCTACCTCTGCTTGTAGTGTCTTCCCAAGGGGCTGTAATAAACCCTCCTCTTCAGTTGCTTCTGAAATTTGGTGTGCAGGCAAATGTAAGGCTTTGGGTGTTGGAAAGAGAGATAACAGTGTTTGAACTCAGGGCCTAGGTTTTATTTTGTAGCTATTTGGGTTTGTGACTATGCAGAGCTGTTTTGGGACAGGACAAAAAAGGAGCTGGAATTTTATCAGGTTTAATAGCAGGTTGAATATCTCCTGTTGGGAAAAGAGGAAGGAACCCAGTCTTGCTTTCTTCTAATGCCTTTTCTTAAAGAATGAGGATGGACTCCTGCCTCATAACCCAATACAAGGTAAGATTACTTTTAATGTAAGCTTAATACTGCCTTTTGTTTTCATTTCTAACAAATGTTGGTTTCTCTGCCAAGAACAAAAAATAAGAAAGCTTTTCTAATTCAAAAATCCATATTAAAAAAAACCCTATGGTTTTTGTAATGGCACTGTCTCATGACACAAGCCAAACACTCCATCCAACTTGTTTTCCACAGAAAACTTAAATTTAAAGCAAAAAAAATCTTATCTGCACTGATAGATTTTTTTTTTTGTATAAGTTTCCTGTGGTAGCTACAGTGAGATGAAAAACTCTAAATTTATAGAACAATAAGATTCTTGTAAAACAAATAAACCCTTATAAAATAATACAATTTACAAAGTTTGTGTGGGATATTCTGGTGTCCAGATATTGGAACAAGATTTCACTTTTTGGAGGTGAATTAGAAAAGTAGGAAAGTTTGTTTTCTTGGTAAGTTTTGGAGCAAATGGTTATGGCTCCTGTAAAGAATATGTATAGTTAAAAAAGGGAAGAAAACTCTTTTAGAGAATAATGAAGTATTTTGTCAAAGCTATGGAAAGACCGAAGGACTCTTTGTACCTCTTTTCCGTGCAACCTTGATCAAACAGAATTGGAAAGGTCACCTGGACAGATTAAAATGCAAAGAGAGATAAGAAAAACACTTTTACACCTTGAGGTTTTATTGTGGTGCTGCCCCCTCCATGGGGTTGATTGAGGATAAAGAAGCAGAGGGGGTGAAAAAAACAGAATCCGTTTAGAAAACTGCCCTGGAGAACCCTGCCAGGTGAAGGCCTGTGGGTTTTTATTCCACACACGCTTCCAGGAATAAAGCACTTTATCTGAGACAAACAAAATGCATATTTTCACACCAAGGGCATAATTTACTTGCAGATGTGATACTTCAAGTTCACTTACTTCTGAAACAAACTCGTACTTTCTATTTGGCTAGACTGCGATGGCAAACCAGCACTACATTTAACAGCTGTAAAACTGTATTTGGCTTCGGTGGCACATGTATATTGGTACCTGGAGACCCCATGAGAAGAGAAGTTCATGTTCTACAAGGAAACAATGTGATGAGACTCGTGCGTGAAGGCTGTTGGAGAGTCTGATACCGATCACTCGCCCATCGTGGCAGCCGTGGGCACGAGCCCTGTGTGCGGTCCTCTGGGTGGCAGAGGGGGCATGAGCTGGCACAGCTCTGTGCAGGCTTCACATGTGGTGTTGGAGAAGCAAAATAAACAAACTGCCAAGCCAGGAAACAGGCTACTATCATCCTCGCTGGGTATCGTGACTTTGCAAGAGTCAGTGCAGTAGAAACTAGTATTACATTTCAGGAACTTGGCTCAACTCTCCAACCCTGTTGTATTTGAGCTACTGTTCAGCCTTGGTGCTAGCAAAAAAGCAGTATTTTCAATTAAATCTACATTTCAGCGAGGAAGGATGGCCACTTCTCTTGCTCCTGAAGAGATATAACCCTGCCCAAAGTTCCAGGAATATTGGGGTTCTGTGAGATCTCTTCCTCCTTTTTGCTTTCAACAAAAGTATTTGAAGTAAAGTTAGATCTTCCCCTTTTGAATAGTTTTGTGCAAGCTTTTGCATAGCTTCAGTACAGTTATGAGAAGGGAAATGCTTTTGGGCCAGCTGAATTAATTGCAAATTGATTTAATGGGTCCAGTTACTGAATTGGAATAAGCAAGGTTTTGAATAACTGAGATAATTTTCAATGTAAGCAATAAATACCAGGGATAGAACCGTAATATAGGAAACGGAGACTATGACTGAGCTTTGGATAATCAAGATTCTAGTTTGTATCATGTGTACTTTGGCAGCAGCTGATACCTATAGGAATAAAAAAGTAAGAACATGTGCAAACTGCAGCATGACACTACTGCTGTGACCTCGTCAGCAGCTTCAAGGTCATCATTAGGAGAGTCTTCAGCTCTTTTTTTTGCCTAGTTGCATGTGGGTTGTTAAGATTTATTACAATCATTGCAAGAGAACACCTGCTAAATGTCAAAAGATTCCTGGGAAACTTCAAGTGTTTTGCTAAGGCGAAACTACACCTTTTGCACAGCTTTCAGGAATCCAGCTTGATGGGAAACAGTCTAGTCTTCATTGATTTGTTCGTGCTCTAAATCAGAAACATAACCACAAGTGATATCCAGAAACCTATTTGCCCTCTAGACAAATCTACCTGTGTCTAAAATGATCCACATCTTGCTTCCTGGGATTCATGATCCATGTCATACCCTGAGTAAAGACCAGATCCTTGGCTGATGTCAGTTGGCATTGCTGTACTGGCTTTGGTGAAGCTGCGAGGAGTCACGCCAGCTGAGTGCTTAATCAGGTGACTAAGCACTCTCTCTAAATGCATTAGGAAAAATTAAATTTGACTTGTGAAATTTATACTAAGCAAACATGGAGAAATATCTTA
This sequence comes from Elanus axillaris, assembly GCA_026212715.1. Lineage (NCBI taxonomy): Eukaryota > Metazoa > Chordata > Aves > Accipitriformes > Accipitridae > Elanus > Elanus axillaris. Next base: position 26,331,870 of record JANZLQ010000022.1, on the reverse strand, counting down.
ACATTCAAATTTCTAGAGGTTTTTTCTGAAACTTGCCATGTGTCTCTTTTGGCTGCATTGCAGTGTTCCTCCCCTACATCATGATTTTATTTTCAGCTTGGCGATTATCTTTTTTCTTTGAGTGATGAAACTCTGTCTGCTTTTCAAGACTAATATATGGCCCCTGAGTGAAGGCAAGGCTGTGATTCAAATCAAGAGTTCTGTTGACATTATAATCCTTAGGAGCACAGCTGGAGCATTTCATGAACGGTAGCAAAGACCCTCTATTGATTTACTGCCTTGGTATTCAATCAGGAGTCCATGTTCTGTGTTGTTAGCTGCAATATACAAAAAATAACTTGGTGAACTTCTAATTAAGGCATTTAGCTTCTTGCCTATCTTGTAAGAAAAGATTTGTGCTATATATGAGATGCTGCTGCTTTTATGGATTCTCCCCTATTTTTATAGCAGGAGGGCTTCAGGCCCTAAGAAAGTCCTGTGGGCTGTAAACGGGATAAACACCAAAGTTGGTCTCTGACCCTTCCAAGCAGAAGATGAAGCAGTGTGGGATGGCAGGAGTTTTTGTGTATCTCCCCCAAGCTCTGCACTTTTTTTTCTTCCAGTTTATGTAAAACCTTTCGTAGCCATAATCCTCCCTTGAGCACAAAAATCATCCCAGTTCTCATGAGAGCTGCAAAGGGGATCCACACCTCTGCTTCTGAGCAGCAAATAAACCCTTCCCTTTCTGCAGTGCCAGTCCCCAGCCGCAGCATGCATGAGAGCAATTTCGAAGCCGTGCTCTTTCTCGTCTCGCCCTTCGTTCCCAGGGAGAGAGCGACCGTGCTGCCAGCCCCCACTGACCTGAAGATGAGAGTTCCCTAGATTGTTTCCAGCTTGCACTGCTAGCCCTGCTGAATGAATAGCACTTACAGTATTTTTGGGGTGGTGACTCACAAGAAAGTCATGAATGACCCCTTAAGAGGCTGTCAAAAGCCCCCTGGTAAGAAGTGTTTTGTTTTTCCTGTTTTCGTTGTCCAGGCTGCCTGTGGATATTTCCACAAGTCTCTAACAGGTTTCTCTCAATTCATTGTCCAAGCAGCAAGTTGTACCCTAAAAGGCAACAGAGAAAAGATGCAGACCCTCATCTGACACCATTGCTCTTTATCACACCCTATAGTAATAGCCAGAACACACAGCTCCCCTAGTCATTGCAGAGGGTACCAAAGTGCCAGCCAGGACCAAAGCTACTGAAGTTCCCGAATGCTTTTCACTTGCCTACCTGCCTGCTAATTTCAGTGGTACTACTGGCAGATAAACACCATGAAAATTGAAGGGTTTAGGGATAAAGGTGTCTTAGCAGATCTGGTATCAAGTGTGTCAGTTGTTTTTTTTGTTTTTTTTTTTTACCTTCAGAAACTTTATTGATCCTCTCAAAAATAACATGGAGTAGTCAGGGATTGTTATCACGGATAACCCTATCTCCAGGAGTTATGAGGTTTGATGACTTGATCAAGCCCAAAGAAAAGCTGGTGTTGAAGCACAGTCTGGATTCAAAAAAAGGGCTCAGAACAGCTGTAAGATCTGGAGTTGTGTTATATTTGGACTGAAAGACAGCTGTGAAAAGAAAAAATGGCATATGTCCATTTTTTTTTGTCTGAACATGCAGCAGGAGATACAGTGCTTTAAAAGAAGGTGTTGCCTGCTCACCTTCTTTCACCTCAAACATATATATTCTTCAGGTGCCTTCACTGTGGTTCGAGCCCTAGTAGTGTCTGGGTTTCCAACTTTCCTTCTCTTACTGAGCCAGAGCTTCAGCTGGTCAGAGCTCTGCTAAAGCCACCCTGTACCAGGAAGACAGTAGTCAAGACCTGCCCTGATATCTGTTACATCAAGAGCTTAGTGACTCAAAGCTTACTGAATAATTCTTCACAGGGTCCATCACTGCTTTACTTGGCCTACGTTGTTAGGTCTGGTTTTCCCCAAGAGGTGTATTATGGCAATATGACAACACTATGAAACCTTTCCCCTGCGAGCAAGGCTGGCTCTCGGCTCGGCAGTAATCCCTCCATCAAGGTGATCCACTGACCATGAAGATCCCCATCACCTTCTCAAAAGTGGGCCATTAGAAACACTAAATAAGTCAAAGGGAAGCTCAAGCCAAAACTTTTGAGCCTGGAAATCTCAGAGGATGAACCAGAGCAGACCTCTCCTGAATTACTTTCAGCTTTACAGGTTGAAGAAACAGGTCTGAACCCCATGAAACGTGCAGCCGTGGGGACCGGCCTCTCGTGCCAGAGGTACCCTGCGAGTGGATTAACTGCTGCTTCCCAGGGTGACCCCACATCCTGGGAAAAGCTGGAAAAGTGTCTGGAGATACTGGGCAGGACTGTAAGAACAAAATTTTGTGTGTTCGTGGGTTTTCTGGAATGGTTTTATCCCCTGTCAATTTGCTATGAACAACTGGGTAGAGAGAGTGGCTAAGAACAGAAAGGCTGGAGTGCTTTCTTTGTTATTTAAGGGTGCAGTATTTGCTGCAGTGGGGTCCTGATATCTTAGTGAGCCTTTGGGGTACAATACACCAAGGAGAATAATAGGTGATTTTTGGCTGTTGGTTTATTGCTGATCTATAGTTGCAGCAGAGGCATTCGCTGAAAACCTCTCTCAAGAACTGTTCAGTATGTTCCTTTTGAAAGTATTTAGCTGTGATTCCTCTCACTGGCATGAAGAGCGAGAACTGCTACAATACCTCACTTTCAGAACAACAAAAATCTTTCTAGTCCATGTATAATTAAAGACTAAGTGCAAGTCCTGCAGGAGTTGAATACCAGTATGTAGATAAACCAGCCAGGAAACATTTCTATTATTGCTATGTTAAAAGTATTTCTTAATGCTATTTTTGTCAAACAAATAAAATATTCCATAATACTTTTTTCTCTTGGAGTCTTGATTCTAACTTAGTGCAAATCAATGGGAAAAAACCCCCACTGATTTAAACAGTGCAGGATCTGATATTAGTAGAATAATGTCATGTAAAATAATGAGAGCATAAGGTTTATGACTGCTTATTTGGTGGGGCTGGGGTTATCCAATGGGAGAAATACTACCAAAGTCCAGCAAGATATGGTTACCAGGCAGGAATCCCAGGAGATTCTGTTACCACACAGGAATCCCATGAGACAGTATTATCAAGAAGGAATCTGTAGTATTCAGTTCACCACAAGGCAGTAATATTAGATTTTTAGAATTAAATCCTGTGGTATCTTGTTTTATAAGAGCTGGCACAGAAGGAACAGAGAAAAATGCAATGGAAGAAAGATGTCTCCCTGGAACCTGAGCTGGAAGCCCTAATTGTTACACTGAGTTCTAGCAGAAATAAAACGTCACAGATTTTCCTCATGATCCTGAGATATTTTTACTAAGCATGGTATCAATCACTTACTAGTGAAATAATTTTTTCACTTAATTTTATTTAATCAAATACAGATTTGATCACTAAAATGCCATGCCACGAATACTCTTGTGATTGTCATCAACTTCTTTGATTGACCCAGATAACTTTTGGATTTTTTAATTGATAAGGGGTTTTAATCTTATCACAAGTAGTACCACTGCGTTGTAAGTGTGCAGTATGGCTATTTTACATCAGCACTAACCAAGCTAATGAGCTGTTCAGATTGGTGTCTTAGCTGCATGTTTGTGTGAAGCTGTATACAATCAAGTCTGCAGCATTTGAACAATACAGCAATGTAAGAGACTTAATAAAACAATACTTGTTTTCCTTGTTATCTTTTTCTTGTAGTACCAGTACCACTGGCATATTTGGCAAGAAGTGACAACATTTGATTCAAGAAGAGCTAACTTAATTTCAGCCTTTCTCTGGAGATTGGCCGCTAACATGTAAGTTTTGAGAACCTTTTCCCAGAGATGGAGAGTGTTTTCAGAAAGCTACTGCTAAGCTGCCCAAAGGAGGAAACTAAGGCTCACTATTTCCATTTGATCACAGCAGGTAAATCTGAATGCTCATCTTCTTTTAAATGCAATATTTTGCATGCTTGTATCATGGGACACCTTTATCGATATTTAATCAGATAAACTCTGATTAAGGACAAAAGTTCCCTTAACATGAAAAGAGTTTAGTGTGAAGAGAGAGATCAATTTTGTGATTAGTCTGAATAAAGACTGAGTATGTGTTAAATTAGGACCTAACACCAAGTTCCAGGTGTACTTTTATTTCATCGATATTTCTAAATAGATCCTTTCAGAGATGTATCTCTGAAGCTGTGTTTTGGAAAGTGAGTGACAGATGCAGTAGGTCACAAATTCACATGACGCCCCACACCTCCACATGAACAGTCAGAAACCAGTCGGAAGAGCTCGTCTCTCAGAAGTTGATCTTATTGAAAAGGGAGACAGGAAAACTCAGGACTTTAGGTGAGAAGCTAGAAGTGACAGTGGAAACCTGTTGAAAAAAGCATTGGTAACATATGCTGGGAAATTAAAAAAAATCAGTCAACAGGGGTGTCAAGCACAAGGATCGCGACCAAAAGCCATCGAGGAGAGTGCAGTGGCCCCACAGATGTCATTGCTCCTTAGATCCAGCCCTCAGCGTGGCACACGGACGGCTGTCCCAAAGCATCGCATCCTCCTGGCTCTGCTGACAACAAAGGTGTCACTCGTGGGACAGCATCAGGTATTCCCAGTGCTTTTCAAAGCTGCGGAAGGACTTGTCCCTGGTATTCAGATGTGATTACAGCAAACTGAAGAAAAAGAAAAGGAGGTGGCAGGAAGGAATATAAAACTCAAGAGGCATTAGCCTGTTTGCTGTGTTTGAGAATACATTTGCTTGAGTGCCTGTGAACAAGAAAGCAGGCACGGCTGAATAGTAGGCTTAAGGAAAGTCAGTTTAGCTTCAGAAGAGGGTGTACCTACGCTGATCAGATCTTAACCCTAAAAGACATAATCAAACAATAGTGTGAGCATGGAAGACTTCTGAATGTGCTAAGTGGACCATTAGAAAACACAACACCTATAGTGGGGATACTGGTGACACAGAGGTACTAGGAAGATTACAGAGAGAGATTACTGGTGATGACAGATGGAAAAGTTACTGAACCCACACACTGGAGAGATGCAAATCACAACCAGAGGCTTTGGTGATAAGGATTTCAATTTGGTAGGTAATGGTTTGGGACCATTAGCTCACATACCGTGGCTTTACCCAACAGCCCTCAGATGCTAATGGCTTGCAGTCCTGGGTGACAACAGGGTTGTGTCACCCCAGCTGTCTTGGGGCAGCCAAATCACTGGGGACTTTGTGAGCACCCGAGGACTCTCCCCCCCCCCCCAACCTCTGATGCACTTTCTGCTCAGTGCATGACATGTACCTCTGTCCAGAAGGCTATGAAAATTTTAAGGGGAACATCATTTGTGAATGACCCCCACAGTGAAATTAATTCTCTGTGCGCAGTGACCAATTTCACATCTTGCTACAAGAAGGAAAAAAAAAAAAAATTAAATGACTGTATTCTCCTGGAAGAATTAACAACACTGGTACATTGAATGTCAGGCTGAAAGCCAGGCCAATAGTTTGTGGATCTCTCGAGAGTGACAATCTGTCAGGGAAAGTGCCTCATCCATAAGAAACCATTGACATTTCACAAAGTTTGTCTTGTCCTGCTTAGTTGAATGCCTTTTTCTTAATATAATGTGCTTCCAAAAGCTTTTTCTCTTGTATTGCAAAGAAACCGTTCTCATCTTCCCTTGTTTCCCCAGAGCCTTTCACAAATACTTTCTGCATTGTCAATCTCACCAGCAGCACTTCCTATGCTTACCAATATCAATGAGTTTGCAACATATATTTTCAAAAAATTTGACTTAGGAGTCACTTGTTTCAGTGACAGAGTGAAGTTTCTGCAGAGTGACTTGATGAAGTCAGGTGGAATTGCAAAGCAGCCTATGCAGCAAGTCACAAGATTGAGACTTGGAGCAGAAATCTGGTCATGAATTTGGTTTGGGATTTATTGCTCGGCAACTTGGAGCACAGCTAGTCAACAGCTGGCTCTCTAGCCAAAACACACTGGCAAACAGAGAAAAATTGTCATGGTAACAGTGTTACAGTGCATATCGCGATGGCACTGTGGTCTACTAAGGGAATTCCTAAGTGGTACCACAGTAAAAATTATGACTAATAATAACCAGTAATAGTAACTATTGCTACTACTAATAATAGCAATAATTATATTTATACTATAACAACGGCGAGATATATTTGGCTAGTATTTGGTGATTCCAAATTGCTGTTTAAACATGTCTGGCTGATTTCTTATAAGCTCTCTGCTGAGGTGTTGAAGCTCCTCCAGCAGTATAGGCTTAGTCCATGAGCAAGGGCATTCCCCTCTGCAGCTAATGGAAATGTCTTTCCCTTATGCCTAATTGTCACAGAAGATTAAATAATACGTAGTAATACGCAACTTTGTCATAAATGAGTATGGTGTTGGCAGTGGGAGTGCTGAAGCCCCTGAAGGGGCAGCAGGAGTACCACAGCAGGCCATTGGGTACAAACTGTTGCAGCCCCCAAAGGGAAGAGTTCCTGAAGCTGCTTTGCCAACATCATCAAATCAGGATCCGACGTATTTGGGAGCTAACTCTGCAGCCTGTGTTCTTGTTGAGTTGAAAGCACCAGGAAGCATGAGAATGGCTTGCAAACCACCCCTCAGGCTTGGTAAAAAACAATAGCAATTTGCCACTGTTAAATAATAAACTACAACAGAGCAGGGCACTCTTAGAGGGAATGGAAAAGAGGAGATCTGACTGCAGGGATGACGCATCCCCAAACTGCAGTACGTTTGTGATGGATGATACTGCTTGCCTCTGCAAATACTGATAGTGAAAACTGTCACTACCACCAAAAATAACATTCTTATTAAATCCTTTTGGCAGCAGTTCAGTGGGGACTTCCAGGCAAACAAACAGGGTAGCTTTGAGGTCTTGCCAGCTCTTGCTCCCTCTGATACCTTCCAGTCCCCAGCTAGTGGGATTCTTACTGGGGCCACAGTCCAGCATTCCATGAAAAAGGCTGCTGAGCCAGGTTTTCCATCTACCTTCTTAGCGGTGAGGTAGAGTCAGCACCAACAAATGCCCACCTTCCCTGGGCTCCCTCGGTTGACAGGATCTTCAGGACTGGCCCAACCTATCCAGTGGTGGCTCTGGTTTCTTTGGCACGGTGCTCCAGTTCCCGGCGGTCCTGGCATAATGTCTTGACCAGCTTCAGCTCCCCTCCTTCTGCAGCCATTCCTCTTGTGTGGGACAAGAGATGACCTGCCCCACCCTCTTCTTAAAACCAATACACAGAGATAGGTACCATTCATCCAGGTTGCTACGCTGGTGTTGGCCAATAAAGACTAAATGAAAATGACCCATCTGCAGTAATTTGTAATTTCAGTGTGCGGAAACACTATTGAAAACTAGCAGCTGCCTGAGCATTTTGGAAGACAAATCTGTCAGCAGCTTATTGTGTCTGCTGTTTTGTCCTGTTTGTGGTTTGATTGTAACTGAAGTCTTAGACTGATTTTTTTTTTTTTTCCGGAAAAAATAATAATGGGAATGATAATAATAATATACACAGTGTTGTAGACAATAGGAATGGCATTTTACAGTAAGGACTATTGTATTGTCATTATGTTACTTTGTCTCCTGATCTAAGTAGCACTCATAAAGGCTTTAATGTTTTTATTTTTCTGAGATCCTGCATCTGAACTTCAAGTGACAAGTAGCCTCCTAGTATGCAGGTCCAACAACTCTCAGGAATATAAATTTACAAATTAAAAGGTGGAAGGAGGGGGGAGAAGAAGACAGATTAAATCTGAAAGGATTTTTTTTTAATGACAGAAACCTTATTTCACCCAAATGTTGGTACCCACATTTAGTTTTCCACTGAAATAAATGGATATTCTGAAATCTCCAGATAACTTTTTAATACCTCATTCCAGGATTATGAAGTTTCATTAAGGTAGCCAAAAGTGTTTGCTTTGTAGTTCTGAACTGAAACCAGCCCTTCTGATTTTGCCTGGTTCTTTACATACTGGAATGAATTGCATACAGCTTGTCCCGTGCGGGTCAACAGGAGCTTTGCTGTGCTCCTTTTGTGGAGGAGGGCGTGCTTCGGTGGTTATTATAAGACTGTAAGACTTTGGGGTTCGCAGGGCTTTTTCTGGCCATGTCTCTGAGTGGAATATTTCATGACTGTATATAGCACGTGGCAAATAGCATAGCAGTGACTGCACAGCACTGTCTGAATTCCCTGGGCAGGGAGTTTTCCCTTCGTTATGTATCGTTCCCATCCCGCTGTCCTGATTCCAACAGCTCGCGTGTACATCTTCCATCCCCACTCATATCGGTAATAATGTACATGGAGATTCATATCAAAATAATCATTCTGAACTGGTGTCCTTTGAACGTAAAAACAATATCTCTGATAGGCGTTGGACTTTCTGTAGGTTCAGGTTCTTTTGTTCTATATCCCATTATCTCAGGAAGTTACACGGGAATGAGTGAGAAGAGAATTTAGCTCAGTGTCTTTCATGCGATAATTTACCCGTTATTCCAGTTGGGTAGTAGCAAAGTGGAAATGTTGGAGCTGTGGGACTGCATGTGACAGCTAACAGGTTTTAGATGACCACACTATAACATTCAACATTTGCAGGACATATATATTCAGGAAGGAGTATTGGCTTAGTTCCAAGTGGCTTCCAATCCACTGAAGGAAGGAATCGTGGGTTAGTCTTGGGAAACCATTAAGAATACCAAAGTCTTCATTCTGTTGTTTTCTGCCTGGTTTAAGACTGTTTCTTTCTCAAGACAGTCTTTAAAATGATCATTTCAAGTTTGCATTTAACTCATTCCACATCTTAAAAACAAAAAGCACTCCTAAGCAAGGTAAGTATCTAAGCTAAGTTCCTGGGGATCTCTGCCTGCAGAGCACATTAGCAGTAAGGAAACTGTATATTCTCTTGGTCCAGATATAAACATGTTTTAAAATGGAAGAAAAATCATAAACAATGTTAATTGCTGAGAGCTAAGGAGACTGTGTGGCTTCGTTGAACAAACTGACTTAGAGTCCAGTCCTGTTCCTTCTTTCACCTGCAGGAACAAAAGTAGACCTTGCGAGAAATGTACTCTTAGAGTAGTACCAGGTATCGTCCAAAAGAAGGTAAGCAATCTCTCTCTTTTTCCTTTGCTTGTTTATTTTTTAACCTGTGTGTATTAGTTCCTGCAATGCTGATGTTACTGAAGCTGTTGTAGCTTTATTAGTGAAGTAAGAAAGATGGGGGGGGGAAGTGAGGTAATATTAAAATGGTTGACTAGAATGAAGTTGTTCTGGGCCTTGAATGGCAAGAGGAATTAAACGAAGCAGTTAAAAATCAAGCAATGCAGTATGCCATCTCTGCAGGTTTCTTGGTGTCAAGGGAACTTTTTCTGGGCAAGGATCATTCATCCAAAACTTAATTACTGATATCTTGTGTGATTCAAACTTGGAGTGAGAAATGGCTCCTGTTGTAATCTATAAGGCCTGTTATTAAACAGCATAAAGAGAGTGAATAATAATGTGCCAAAACATAAGACAAATCTTCTAGACATGTCTGATGACAGATGACTGACATGTCTGTTAACAGATAACCTGTTTTAGACACTTCTGCAATATGCTTCTCAGCTATATATCTGGCTTCTTAGCTTTTCTTTCCAAACACCTTGAAGGAGAAGAAATTACATTTTACCTAATATATTACTGCTGTCACTACCTTCAAGCAACACAGAATTTGATGAGTCACCTCCATGCTGGTTAGCCTTCAAGCTCTAGAGCTGTTATCTGTGTACACTTTGAGGCTTGCAGTTTACTTTTGAAAACTCACCCAGCAAGCTGTACAGTTGTTTCTGGCTGACTTCATCAGGAGTAAGGTAGTGCTGAACTTGGTACTTGTCTGAGCGAGCTGTCTCTTAAACTGTGGGTTTATAACCATTTTCAGGGCCTTTCGTGCGCAAGAAATAGTTTTGCCAATGCCACTGGTGGTTATTAGGAAAGAAGAGTATTTGAAGAGGTTTTGGGATATCTCTGTTCTGGCCCCGACTCCGTGCAGAGCTTGTCCAAAATCCAAGGAGGCCAGCTGTGTCTTCTGGCGCAGGTGAGTGCCATGGTCCTGCGGGACCTGTGCAGCTCTCCTGTCCTGGGGGGTCAAAGTCAGCATTGTAGTTTCTTTGCACTCTGTGCCATGTTGAGAAAGCAACTTTCCTAGACCAGGCTTTGAGAACCTCTACCAGAGTTGTTCATCGGCCCTGACAGATCACACAGATCTTCCACAACCTCTTCGGTCTTGATTCCCCCTCTGCCACCCCAGACGTACGTGAAGGCGTCTCATCTGATGGCAGCATGGAGGTTCCTCTGCCACAGAGAGCAATGGGCTGGGAAGGAGGACAGCAATACCCAGCTCGTGGAGGTATTCTGAGGATACGGACACTACCTCCTCAGAGGACTCAGACCTTGCAGTGATGAGTACCACCAAAAGTCCAAGAGTAAATAAGGAAAAGAGACATCCCATTTGTTTCATGGTTGTGACACTAAAGGTCAACTGGAAAAGCTAGTCTCCTACATGCTCAGAGAGGTTATGAATTGTACAGCTATGTCCATATATGTTCTGACAGATTTTAAGTGGTGCTTTGCTGGGAAGTTTTAAAATTCAGCAATACACGTCATTTGCTTACAACAGCCAGTTTTCTTCACGTTAGCCACCGGTAAAAAATGATTCATACAAGAGCGGCCACATGTTGAACAGACTCATGTAAACCAATTATGCTACATTCAAAGTCAGCTAAAACATTCTCACACAAAAAGTTAACTTAAGCTACTATTTCCCACAATAATAATAACAAAAATAAGCTTAACAAACACTTACCCTGATTCTCAAAACTCATTTTTTATTATGTTTCCTTTTACCAGTTTTGTTTGGCAGAGTGTCAAGTAATGTATCAGCAAAAGTATGTGTGCCATAATCTGACAAAAGGAAAAAAATGTGTATTTTTAGTTTTAAAGTGTTTATAATTTCAACAGGTAAAAAGAATACAGGACAAGGAAGAACTAAATAGCATATGCAGAAATGTCAGTAATGAATCTGAAAGTATAAGCATGTGAGTTTTAGCATAAGAGTGAGCCTGGCTGGGAACAAAGTTTTTTAGAAAAGACCTACATTAATAACTGGAGCCCTCTGAACAAATTTCTCCATCTAGGTTCTTAGCAGACTTTCCTTCCAAATTTTGGTTAAACTTCATGAGGATGAGAGCTGTGAGGCTATGACAAGACCAGGAGACATGATTGCCCTCAAAAATGACCTGGTTTGACTGATGACTTCCCAGGACATTTTCATTGTCCCATAGCACTGAGTCCTGCTCTTCGACAGTATGAACTCCAGTGATACTCTCAGGAGTCCTCAGATCCTCCGTGTTCTCCGCTCGTCCCACCGCCCCACAGAAAAGCATCTCAGGCTTCAGGAACTGACACTAATCACAACATCAGAGAGAAATCCCACTTAAGGCTGCTAAGAATTCCTCCCTTAGCTGGTTCTCATGTCATCGCTCCCCAAAGCTCATTTTCATGCCAGCCATAGTTCACGCATTCATGTAAGCAGCAGCACCATATAGGTGACTGCAGAAGATTCACCAGGTAGGACCTATCCTTCAGCCCTGCCGTTAAGGTCTGGGTGGTGTTAGTCGTCCTTCACCTTGATGGTAACTTCCCTGAAGGGCATTTATTTCAGTAAGCCTGTCACCTCGGCCTGAGGATGGAGAAGAGAGTAGAACAGCGACAGAAAAAGGGAGAGGGTAGCGGACAGCAGGAACCATGTGCAGCAAGAAGAGCTGATAACAGAACAAAAGCCACTGGAGCAAAGAAAACTGCTGGAAATATGGAGCAGTAGTGACAGTAGGGTTGGGAATTTTTGTTGTGGGGAATATATAGTGAAAGAAAAGCATGGAGTAAAGCTGCAGCCTCCAGAAACAGGGTGAGAAGCAGAGAGTATAATAGACTGTCCAGATGTGTTTCTTCACCTGAGAGCTGTTCGTACATTAGTCAGTGTCAAGGACCAGCAGGACAAGGAAATATCTTGCCATGACTACATCAGGTTGCTTGGCTAATGGCCTCGGGTCTCCCAGAGGGTCACTGCCGCCACACCACTGCCTCACACCTTTGAGCTGATGTTGTCAGAACAGCAATCTCAACAGCAATAAAGCAAATAAATCAAGTACAGAAGCTGAGAAAAAGGCTGCTAAGACACTGAATGTAGTTCACAGAAAGTCAAATGTCTGTGACTTGATCTTCCAGTTGGAGTTCCTTGGTGCCTGTCCCTGCAGCAATGGGTGTATACGAGCAGTACGGTCACAAACTAGAAATGTGAATTGCAACATCTAAGCTGCTGAAACTCTACAGGACCCACGCAGGTGGACGCAGTCATGTCCTCTCTGATCTCTGCTTTATACAGAGATACACGGAGATGTATGACTGTGCAAGCTCACCAGCAGCAGAGGGAGTAGCTGTTGACAAAGTCCATACCCATCACAAAGTGATGTTTGGTCCTCTCACTGAATCAATCCAAATACACTGGAGAAAGGTTAATGGTGCCTTTGTTATCTGCCCAGTATTGTAGCTCCCTGCTGCTATACTCCACTGCCCTTTTCCAATATATAACACTACAACATCACTCGAGATAATAAGGTTTTGATCACGGCAAGATGCTCACAACAGCAAACAGCCCAGGCACACAGAGATCAAATAGACCAGCTGCAAACAGAGAAGAAAAAAAAAAAAAGAGTGCATATGACTCGCTAGCTTGTGTGTGGGTATGTGTGTTATGCAGGCAGCAGAGGCCTGGATGGCAAAGGTCTCCCAGCGACCCCGGCCATTTGGGGCTTGGGCCCCCAGCACCGTGCTGCATTCCAGCCTGCCTCCTCTCCCGGGACCACTGCCCCTGCTTGCACAGAGAGGCAGCCAGACGTGAACGTGAGAAAGCTTTCTCAGGCGAGTCCCTTCTGCAGATCGCTGGGTAGTTGTCTTCCAAAATAATCATAATTAAAAGGGGCGTACACAAAGGGGGAGCTGGGGTACGGGCTTGCTTTTTTACCATGTCTTTGCAGCATCCAAACGTGGTGAAAGGGATTTCTTCCTAACAATATACTTCTCCGTGCCCCTTCCAGTCCACTCCCCATCCTTCCAGATCAAAGGATCTCAGTACAATATTTGCCTTCAGCAAAAAAGCTCATGAGCAATATCTTTCAGGGTCATTTACATCTATTTAGTGGGGTTAATAAATATGTAAATTGATTTTTAAATTGTGGACCGAGACCCCTTTGGAGATACAGATGCAGAGCCAAGTTCAGATGACTGGTGTGCCAGTGCAATTACAGAATAATTTCCATGAAGGTTGTAAAGATATCCCAGATTCCTTCTTTTCCCTTTTTCTTTCAGAATACATGATATGGGGCTTGAGCCTAGGTGTGGACCTGAATTCTGTGAATCCTTTAGTCTTTTTTATACTTTAAGCCTGGAGGAATTTGGAAAGCAGAGCTGTCTGAACTGTGACATCCCCATATGCTTCTTAGGGAACAGAGCCAATACAAAGATGAAGACATTTTACCTGTTTTAATATTTAAATTATTACTGTGAAAGAGTGTGTGATACCAGGCATAGGGAACACAGCAGCGAAGCATGGTATGATATGGAAGACTCAGAAGAATTATTTATGGGATGATCTGGAGACACCCAGCTCCCCTCCTCTGTGTGAAAGCTGATGGCATGTTGGAGAGCCTTGCTGGCAAGGTTTCATGGCTTCCAAAGGGAATATGCTGCTTTAATGGTTTCCTGTGACAATAATTTCCAAGTGGAAATGTCTGTGTTGCAGCATAAAGACCCTGAAGGTCAGCAGCTTCCACCTGTCGTTTACACCTGGTGCAAACTGGAAATGCTGCAGTTCTGCTTTGCTTTCATCCCTGTGGATTTTTCACAGGTACGAACAAGTTGGTGATCAGAGGGCTTTGAAGCACCAGGACTAGTGTTTCATAGGTAGACTGTACACAGGCTCACACACAGAGGAATATGTAACATTGGAAAGCAAACCCAAACCTCATAGTCTCATTCTTAGCTGAAAGCTTGTTGCTTTTCCTCCCAGAAAGCTTCATTTTTTAGCCTTTGTGGGAAAAGTGCCATCTAATTCTGTAACGAGTTTAAGAATGAACTGGTAGAAGCATCCCTCATTCATCAGTAATATTGTGGCAACATAATTTGGTGTCCTGGGTGCTCTGTGTAATCACTTAGGACTTGATCTTGCAAACATATGGACTCAGAGCCTAACAGGGCACTTTAGGACCCATTTCCATACATCCCCAAGGAAGGAAGGTACCACAGCTTGCTGGGCCTCCAGTACACATCCCCTACTCCAAGTTTTAACGTGCTTTCACATTCACAGGACTAAGGCCTAAGAGGTCATGCTGGTTTGGGTCAGGGACAATCGCTGTCAGTGGCAGTAAGGCCAAGCAGACCTGGCCCTGACCCATTAGCTGTGGGTATTAGACAAGCTGCCGGTGAGCTATGCTGGCAGAAGTACCGCTCCTTGGCCGTATCCTTCAGAGGGTAAATTTAAATAAATAAATTTAGTCCCAAATTCATCCACTGCTGTTTGCTAACAGCAAATAACCTGGATTTTGAAGCGAGGTGGGATCACGCTGTTCTAAGGACCCTGGGGAAGGAGCAGGTGTCCAGCACAGCCCCAGCAGAGCAGGGCATTTCCAAACCTGTGAGCAGCTGGCCTTGGCCTGATGCACAGCCCTTTCATCCAGAACCGATCCGCTGGGCTTGTCAGGTGTAAGAGGGGTCTGGATGGACCCGATGCAAATGGAAATGTAGTAAAAGCCTGTGCATTTGACCTCAATGGATTTACCAACCTGTAAACCTCCACAGAAGAAAAATCGAAATTCTGCTGTCTTTAAACACACACACAGAAATTGTTTGACACAGACAAAACTACACCGAAGAGTCTTTTACCTCTGTAGCACCAGATTGCAATCACCCACAAAACAGCAGCAGTCTCTTTCCCATCCTGAGAGGTGTGGTAGAAGACACACACACACACACACTGTGTATATGCACCTCACAAGAAGAAATAAAAGCACATCATCTAAGTTTGCTTAGGTTTAGCGAAGGTCAGAGATTTTCGCACCTAGGTGAGCTGTCATCTGGCTTGGGGCAATTCTCTTTTCTCTCGCATCCTTTGCTGGAACAGCAGGAGAGCTTTACTGGCGTGAAAGACTAAACTGTCCTCAGGCTATAAAGGACTTGAGTCACAAACCACTTCCCCCTGCAACACACACTTTCGTATTAATTCAGGACCTTCCAAAATTGTCCTAATGTCTCCTCACCTGTTGGTTCTGAAAACCTGTTGAGGGCTCAGGCTTAAGCTAAGGGAGGTGACAAAACATAGGGGATTTGCTCTAAACAAAGCAATTCTAGACTGATGGGGTCAAATCTTCTACTTTTAAATACTAAGCATCATTTTCATGAACATAAACCAAATGAAGTAATTACCTAAGAACAACTGCATCATTAAGACACAACAGCAACATCTAAGTAAGTACATGCATAGTCAAGATTAGAAAATAATCTTAGCGTTAAAAAGTATAGCAATACTTGCATGTATGGGCAGCCTCTAAAGCTCAGGAATAAACTTGTGTCACCACAGCCCCTATCAGTACAGTGACCAAGGGGGAGCTCCACGTCTTGTACTCCAGAGCAATGCTATGCTTTCTGATTTCTTAAAGGAATATTTAGAATCAAAAACTTTATTACTGCTTTAGAGTACATGCTGCCTCTTTAAATGTATTCCTCTTTATTAAAGCCTTGGCCCTTTCCTTTGGGTTTTGTTTTTTTTTTTTTCCAAGTTCTTTCAATTTTCATTTCTTAAACCTCCCATGCAACAACTATTTTGGCTTTTAATGAAGGGAATTTTTCTGCATCCAGCAAACTGTAAACCATGTCGCTTGGATACAGCAAAAGCCGAAATTCCACAGATTTCCACAAAGTCATACATTGTGTTGGGGGAAAGTGTGTTGGGCATTCTTTGATTTTTGTGTCCTACATTAGCATTTGTAAGCACTTACGAAAGACAAAAACAGAAAGAAAAGAGAAAGAAAGAGAAAGGAAGAAAGAAGGAGAGAGAGAAAGGAGAGAAGGAAGAAAGAAAAAAGAAAGAAGGAGAGAGAGAAAGAAGAGAGGGAGAGAGGAAGGAAGGACAAGAAAGAATGGAAAAGAAAGAATGAAGAGAGAGAGAAGGAAGCTGCTGTGATGGACGCAAAATATGACCTTTTCTTTTTAAAAGTGTGTGCTGTCCCTCTTGTTTAGCACCAGTGCTGCTCCCCCTTTCCCTTCAAGACGCTTCGGAGTTGTTAAGCATCTAGGGGTGATAATTTGACTTTCAGCTAAACCGGAGGGCTGCAGCAGACAGCAGTAGGTGGTGATGTAATAGGTACCAACGCACATGGATATATAAATATCGTGGCTAGGGCTAAAGCGCTATGGCTGAGCAGCTATAGAAGAAGATCAGCACTTCAGACAAGACTCCTGGAGTTGAGATCAAGTTCAGAAGCTCTTGCTCCCGGGATTTCCTCTCCATGCAGCCAGCCGAGGGAAACCACAGATCCTCGGAGGACTGAGCGCGGGGCTCCCTCCCTC